>JZKD02S1619429.1:1442809-1494008 GCA_000966675.3 Picea glauca
TGTTTACACAAAGAATTTTCTTCTTAAAATTATTCTCTTTAAATAAATTTATGTGTTTGTGCTTCTCCTCATCATCGCATGTACGATCCTCTCTTTTGTGAGAACATTTATTTACAAAATGACCTATCTTACCATAGTTGAAACATTTCAAAGGCATTTTACCTTTGTATTTGCCCGATCCCTTTTTCAGTCTCTTCACAAATTTTGCTTCAATTTCATTAGGCTCAGAATCCTCAATCTTGTCTGCCTTAAATGATGCTTCTCTAGAGGAGGGTTTATCTTTAACTATTCACATTTCATATGCAGTCAGTGTTCCTAGAAGTTGATAAAAATCCAAGGTTTTTAGATCATTAAGTTCTTCTATAGCAGAGACCTTCAGGTTGAACCTATCTGGTAGAGATCTCAAAATTTTCTGAACTAAAGAAGGTTCCTCAATTTTTTCACCAAGTTCTTTCATTGCATTTACTAGTTCTTCAACTCTCATAAAGTATTTTCCAACAGTTTCATCTTCTTTCATCTTCAAGTTCTCAAACTATACTCTGTAGGTTTGAAGCTTGGCATCCTTTACCTTCTTATTACCTTCATAACTGCTAATGAGTTTGTCCCACATTTCTTTGGTAGTTCCTAGGTGCATAACTTTTACGAATTATGCTTCTGCAAGCCCAATCAAGATAACATTCATAGCCTTAGCGTTGAAGCTAAATTCTAGCTTATCATCCTTATTAGCTAGTACAACCGGCTTTACATAACTAGTATCTACCACATCCCAGACATCTGCACCTAAAGCCATTATGTAGGTTCTCATTATAACTTTCCAGAAGGAAAAGTTTGTTCCATTGAACATAGGGGACTTATTGGTTGAATTTCCTTCATGGCTTGACATGTTTAAGCTCTAGGATCTACCCTTGGATAAAAGGGGTCGGCCCTGATACCAATTGTTGTACAACTAAGCGGGAGGGGGGGCTTAATCAATTGTTACCGTGCTTAAACAATTATGCTTATTTTAAACTCTTTGCAGAACACTTAATGTCAATCACAATAATGCAAGGAAGTAAGAAATAGAGCATTCAACATCATTCACACATATGAAATATACAGAGATAGATACTTCCTGAGGAAACCCATAAAGGGTAAAAACCTCTTCTTCTTTATATGATAAGTAATCTTTACATTCTGTACATTATCATACTTATGAGCACTGACTCATAATGAGGCTACAACCTCTATTTTGCAAGATGATACTTGTTGAGAGCACCAACTCTCTGGATTCTCTAGCACCCACTAGAAGGATGCAGCGACTCCTTGGTTTCTCTAGCACCCACTAGAAGGAAGAACCAACTCCCTAAGAGTTCTAGCACCAACTGGATGGAAGCACCAACGTCCAGTTACACAGGCACTGGCCTGTATATCAAAGAACCAATGTTCTCCCTTGCACCACCATACCACCCTAATTTTTCTGGCTACAACCAGATGGAAGCTACAACTCCTTGTGTTTAAGAACCCACTTGAACCTCTAAGGACAACAGTCCTCCCTAGCACCTCCCAACCACCCTTAAATATAAAGTTTTCTATATATAAGTTTATCACATTGATACAATATTTATCAATGGCTTACCAGTCTTATCACTATTATGTTACACTGCTCTTCCCTACCTGCATCAATGTCTTCCTGCACACTCCCCTTATGCTTTATGTTCTTCTACTTTTTATGCTCTGTGGACCATGTCCCTTCAATGCACCATTCCTCTTCTATGCATTTCGGTTGCTGCACTCTACCTCCTTCTATGCGCATAAATCCCTCTCAACAACAACACCCATCTCTTCTCTGTTCTGCGTATTTATACTAGTTGTGCACCTTCTTCGTCCTCCATGCACAGTGCCTCTGCATGCTCTTCAATGTGCCACACTTCTGTTCATCGGGTTGTTCACTGCCACTTCAATTTTTTCTCTGCTTCGCTCACTCAAGCATCAACACACTCTCTCTGTTATGAATGTTCTACTCGTGTCGAGTGCTCTACCTCATCATCATGGCAATTCCTCATATTTTCTAGTGGTTATGCCAATGCGTTCATCATCACTGGGTGTTATGCTGGGATTCCTTAGCCTCTCTAGCAATCGAGACTCTTTGTCTTCTCTGTGACAGTTGAGCTCATCCTCTCTTCTATAGTTACAGGCTTTAATTTTCTTCCATCTGTCAATCGCCTCTATGAACAGTCTTCATTCCACTGGCAGATTCCTTGAGACTCTTCAGCTTCTCTAGCGATCACCCTGAAGTCTCTTCGAGTCATCTGGCAAAAACAATCAGTCGTTTCTAGTAGTTACATTGCGATACTCCAAAAACTGCATCAACAACTGAATCACCACTAATTGATTAACTGTGAAGAGAAACAGTAACCCTTCGATCATATTCCCAAATAACCTGCACCGTTGGATCATAAATTATGGGTATCACGCTTTTTTTACCATTTTGCAATTCGACATTTCAACATTTCAGCATTCCTCTGGTGAGGCATCTCGTCTCTCCAAGTCGCGATCTCCAAAATGGATATTATCTTCGTGCTACCTCCTCCCTTGAGCCTTCGTTGATGTGACCATAGGTTATGACCAGGGGCCAATTCTGAACATGCATTTCACATTTCACATTTCGGGGATTCTGTGATGAGTCATCTCGACTCTCCATGTCCCAACCTCTGAAATGGAGCTTGTCTTTTGGAGCTCTTCTCTACAGCTCTTCGACGATGTGACCACCAGTGGTGACCAAGTGCTTATCCTTACAGTGCTTTCACAATTTCACATTACGACACTTCGAGACTCCTATGATGAAGAGTCTTGACTCTTGACTCCTCCAACTCTTGGTATCCGAAACTCCGATCGATGTGCCTATTTGATGATTTTTGACGTTTCGCATTTTGGCACTTCGGGACTCCTGTGATGAAGAGTCTTGACTCTTGAATCCTCCAACTCTTGGTATCCAAAACTCTGGTTGATGTGCATGTTTTGAGATTTTCGGCGTTTCGCATTTCGACACTTCAAGACTCCTGTGATGAAGAGTCTTGACGCTTGACTCCTCTAACTCTCGCTATTCAAAACTCTAGTCGATGTGCCTATTTCGATATTTTCGGCATTTCACATTTCGACACTTTGGGACACCTATGATGAAGAGTATCGAATCTTGACTCCTCCAACTCCCGATATCTGAAACTCCAGTTGATGTGCCTGTTTTTCAGATTTTTGGCGTTTCCCATTTTGGAACTTCAGGACTCCTGTGATGAAGAGTCTTGACTCTTGACTCCTAAAACTCATGGTATCTGAAACTCCGGTCGATGTGCCTGTGTCGGGATTTTCGTCGTTTCACATTTTGGAACTTTGGGACTCCTGTGATGAAGAGTCTCGACTCTTGACTCCTCCAACTCTCGGTATATGGAACTCAGAAATGGAGTCTTTGTTTTTGATACCCGAAATGGAATTTAGATTTTGATCTTGCCATGCGATCATTGTTGTGCTACTGGTCGTGATTTTTTCCTTCAATGATAAACACACATACACTACACTCTGCGTGCACCTCTACACTATCTATTCTGGTCTTCACGAGCTTGCTCTGCTCCGTCTTCCCAAAATAGTTCTGGTGCCCGCCTGGCACATTATACCTATACCCAAGCCATCATCGCTACTGTACTTGCCATCAATGACAAGCATACACTATTTGTAAAACATGCCAACAATCTCCCCCTTTAGCATTGATGGAAACAAAGGCACCTAGACCTGTTCTTTTCTCCCCCTTTGACATCAATGTCAAAGAAAACACACTCCCCTTGAGTTGTTGCAGTATTTTTCAGAGGTATTAGATATTCAATCTATACAAAATCCCCCTAATAGGATGGACTCTCTTAGGTGTGAGACGGGATGAAACTCATATTCTGTTAGAGATATTCAAATGGTGTCTTGGCTAGGGGTTTAGTAAAGATGTCTGCAATTTGTTCTATGGTTGGAATGTAATGGACCTGAACAATTTGATTGGTGACCTGCTCTCTCAGAAAATGGTATTTTATGGGAATATGTTTGGTCTTGTAGTGGAATACAAAATTCTTGGACACACTGATGGCACTAGTGTTATCACAATGAATTGGGATCAGTGCAGCGTATTTTACCTCCAAGTCTGCAAGTGTTTGAATCCTCCATAATACCTGAGTGCAACAGGTAGCAGCTGCAATGTACTCTACCTCTGTAGTTGATAAAGAAATGGAACCTTGATTTTTACTCAACCATGCTACTAGAGAATCTCCTAAGAAGAATGCACCTCCACTCGTGCTTTTCCTTTCATCCATGCAGTTAGCCCAATCATCATATTAGTAGACTAATAATTGAAAATTATGATTCTTAGGATACCATAGGTCATAGTTCATTGTTTCTTTCAAATATCTGAATATTCTTTTGATAGCTAGCAAATGACTTTGTTTCGGTGCAAACCCATATCTTCCTACCATTCCAACATCATGCATTATGTCTGGGAGAGATGTTGTGATGTACAACAGGTTGCTTATCATTGACCTATATAAACTTTGATCAACAATAGGTGAGTCATCATCCTTGCTTAATTTTCATCCAGTAACCATAGGTGTGCCCACAGGTTTAGAATATTCCATTTGAAAACTTTTCAACATTTCTCTTAGATATTTTTATTGAGAAATGAACATCCCTTCAGACCTCTGAGTAATTTGCAGAAAAAGAAAAAATGACAGTTCACCTATCATAGACATTTCAAACTCAGACTCCATGGAATAAGCAAACCATTGTACCAATGAATCCTTATTACATCCGAAGATGATGTCATCTACATAGACCAACATGATGATAAAATCATTATCCTCTTTTTTGATATAAAGATTGTTGTCAACTGTACCTCTCTTAAACCCTTTGTCTTTGAGATACGTATCCAGTCTGTGATACCAGTCACGAGGGGCTTGTTTTAACCCATATAAATCTTTCTTCAGCTTGCATACTAAGTCAGGGTTATAAGACAGTTCAAAACCTTCTGGTTGTTCCATATAGACTTCTTCATTTAAATCTCCATTTAGAAAAGTTGACTTCACATCCATTTGATAGACTTTAAAGCTTTTATGATAAGCATAGGCAAGAAATATTCTGATAGCTTCTAATATTGCTACGGGCCTAAATGTTTCATCAAAATCCAGTCCTTCTATTCAAGCATAGCCTTTACAGACCAATCTTACTTTGTTCCTGACAACTTGTCCCTGCTCATTAAACTTATTCTTAAATATCCATTTGGAACCAATGATATTTTTACCTTCAGGTCTATGAACCATCTCCCACGTATTGTTTTTCTCAATCTGATCAAGTTCATCATTCATTGCTTTAACCCAATGGTCATCTTTGCTAGCTTAATTAAAATTCCTGGGTTCCAGCATGGATATGAAAGCTATATGTGATTATTCGGTGTTGTTGATTATATTTCTCTTGGTTTGTACACCTTTGTCTTTTTCACCAATTACCTAACTTACATGATGATTCTTTTGAGTGATTATAGAGGAGGAATTTGAAGTGGTCTACTGATTTGAGTCTCTATGAGTATTTGTGTCTTCATCTAATTCAAAGTCTTCATTTTCTGATTCTTGGACCTATTCATCTTCAGCTTTAGCCGTGTCCTCTGTAGAAGACTCATTATTGTACACCTCTCTTGCCGGGATTCCTTCATCAACTTTTATATCAATACAATCAACCATTTTATGCAGTGTCTTATTATACCATGTATATCCTTTACTGTTTGTAGCATACCCTAATAAGATACCTTCATCAACCATGTCATCATATTTGCCAAGGTTCTCATCATTATTCTTTATGTAACATTTACTCCCAAAGTGTTTGAAGTGCTTGATTGAAATAGGTCTCCCATACCACAGTTCATAAGGTGTCTTGTCACTTTGTGGTCTAAGGTGGGATTTGTTAAGAACATGGACTATTTTGTGTATTGATTCTACCCAATAGGTTTGACAAATGTTCTTTTCATTCATCATTGACTTGGCCATTTTCTGCATTGTTCTGTTTTGCCTCTCAACTACTCCATTTTGTTGTGGAGTTCCTGGGATTGTGTATTCTCTCTTGATCCCATGCTTATCAAAGAATTCCTTGAAATCACTTGACATAAATTCTCCTCTTCTATCTAATCTTACTACCTTTAACCTCTTGCCTGTTTGATTCTCAGTTAAAGCCTTAATTTTTTTAAACTTCTCAAATGCTTCATCTTTTTCCTTGAGAAAGGCAACCCAAGTAATTCTGGAGTAATCATCAATAATCAACATGAAGTAGTTTTCTTTTCCCGTGACTTATGTCTTGGTGGTACACATAAATCCATATGAACTATTTGGAGTGGTTTCTCTGTTGAGGTAGAGCTCTTGGACTTAAACTGTATCCTGGTTAGCTTTCCTACTTGGTAGGGTTTACACATAGAGTATTGGGGCTTTGATATTCTTGGAAGATATTTTACTGCCTCAAGATTTTTGAGCTTGATTAAGTGGTCAAAGTTTAGATGTCCAAGTCTCTTATTCCATAACCAACTTTCATCATGCTTTCTTAAGTGGCATTCTTTGTTTTCCTATTTTAACACATAGACATTGTTTTCTATTCTTATCCCTTTTGCAACTAGCTGTCCTAAATTCATAGATTTTATTCTACAGTCTTTAGAGGTAAAAAGGAATTCACATCCTCAGTCACATAATTGACTGACACTAAGAATATTGTGTTTCAAACCTTCTACAAACAACACATTTTGAGCTTTCCCTTTGCCATTACTCAAACTTACCATTCCTTTACCTTTTATTTTCCCTGGCGCATCATTTCCAAAAGTTACATTCCCTGATTTGCTTTCACTTAGAGTTAGAAACTTACTATTGTCTCCAGTCATATGTTTGGAACATCCACTGTCAATATACCAGGGATTATTTTGTCTTTGGGATGATAACACTAGCCCACACTTGTCATCTGCTTTCTTCTTCCAAACCTTGACATTTTCAGCAGTGGGGATCAAATCTAGCTTGTAATTCCTTAAGTGAAAATCTACAGCTTTATGTACATAGTTATGAAAGATGTAACCTTCTAGTTCACTAAATAGAAGATCATAGCGATTTTTATGCTCATAACTATTGTTATGTTTAACCAACGTCCTTTTCCCACCCATCGCATGATTTCTAGTATGAGGTTGTTTGTTGCTTGGTTGTCTCGATCTTTGTTGTGGAAGATGGTTATTCGTTGAATATCTTGATTGTTCATATCTAAATCTTAAAGAATAGTTTATAGCTTTGTGACCAAAATTAGAGAAGGAAAAACGATAACCATAGAAAAAACCTTTGTACCTTGAAAAAGTCTGTCTTCTTTGAGGAGGTCGATTTCTTTCATGCCGATAATCTCTCTGATTTATAGATTCGGTTCTGGTACTTTTTCTTTCATTCCTTCTTGGTGGATGATTTTCTTTCTTTGTTTCTATAGAGTGAATGTTGTCAATGTTTGAGGATTTGACAAACTTGATAGGTTCTGTATTACTTGGATGATCATTACTTGATCCTTCTTCATACCCCAATCCAACATTCAACTTTGGGTTTCTTTGTTTATTTAGAATGGAGGTTAATCCTTTTGATGCTTTGATACTTGACAGATTCTGATGATACAAGGCTTGAAACTTCTCCAACTCTTTCCTGGTTTTCTCTACTTCTTTTTCCAGAGCTTCACATCTTTCCTTCTTTTCTAATAACTATTGTTTCAGAATGTCTTCAATTTTATTTGCCTCTTCTAATTTCACTTTTAGTAGGGAACAATCTTCATCAGGTTGTTTACTCTCTTTCTCGAACTGTATCAGCAATTGTTTTTGCTTTATGTTCTTAATTCCGAGTCTGTCAATTTCTTCCAAAGCACTGATTAATTCACCTTCCATATCCACCACAACTTCTTCATCATCCATTTCACCTCCTGTGTGTTCATCATAAATATCTCCCATAGACATAGAATAAAATAATTTATTTTATCTTCAATAGAGGACTCATTGTCTTCATCATCTAAAGGATCATCATCATTGTTTACACAAAGACTTTTCTTCTTAAAATTATTCTCTTTAAAGAAATTTCTATGTGTGTGCTTCTCCTCATCATCACATGTCTGATCCTCTCTTTTGTGAGGACATTTATTTGCAAAATGACCTATCTTACCACGGTTGAAACATTTGAAAGGCATTTTACCTTTGTATTTTCCTGATCCCTTCTTCAGTCTCTTCACAAATTTTGCTTCAATTTCATCAGGCTCACAATCCTCAATCTTGTCTGACTTAAATGATGCTTCTCTGGAGGTGGGTTTATCTTTAACTATTCTCATTTCATATGCATTCAGTGTTCCTAGAAGTTGATCAAACTCCAAGGTTTATATATCATTAAGTTCTTTTATAGCAGAGACCTTCGAGTTGAACCTATCTGGTAGAGATCTCAAAATTTTATGAACTAAAGAAGGTTCCTCGATTATTTCACCAAGTGCTTTCATTGCATTTACTAGTTCTTCAACTCTCAGAAAGGATTTTCCAACAGTTTCATCTTCTTTCATCTTCATCTGTTCAAACTGTACTCTGTACATTTGAATATTGGCGTCCTTTACCTTCTCATTACCTTCATAACTGCTAATGAGTTTGTCCCACATTTCTTTGCCAGTTCCTAGGTGCATAACTTTTACGAATTCTACTTCTGCAATAACACTCAAAATAGCCTTCATAGCCTTAGCGTTGAAGCTAAATTCTAGCTTGTCATCCTTATTAGCTAGTACAACTGGCTTTACATAGCCAATATCTACCACATCCCAGACATCTACACCTAAATCTATTATGTAGGTTCTCATTCTAACTTTCCAGAAGGCAAAGTTTGTTCCATTGAACAGAGGGGCCTTATTGGTTGAATTTCCTTCATGGATTGACATGTTTAAGCTCTAGGATCTACCCTTAGATAAAAAGGGTTGGCTCTGATACCAATTGTTGTACAACTGAGAGGGGGGGAAGTGAATCAATTGTTACCGTGCTTAAAAAATTATGCTTATTTTAAACTCTTTGCAGAACACTTAATGCCAATCACAATAATGCAGGGAAGTAAGAAATAGATCATTCAACATCATTGACAGATATGAAATATACAGAGACAAATATTTCCTGAGGAAACCCATAAAGGGTAAAAAACTCTTCCTCTTTATATGATAAGTAATCTTTACAATCTGTACATTATCATACTTATGAGCACCAACTCATTATGATGCTACAACCTTTGTTTTGAAAGCTACTACTTGTTGAGAGCACCAAATCTCTGGATTCCCTAGCACCCACTAGAAGGAAGCACTGACTCCCTAGTTTCTCTAGCACACACTAGAAGGAAGACCCAACTTCCTAAGAGTTCTATTACCAACTGGATGGAAGCACCAACTTCCAGTTACACAAGCACCGACCTGTATATCAGAGAACCAATGTTCTCCCTTGCACCACCCTGCCACCCTAGTTTTTATGGATGCAACCAAATGGAAGCTACAAATCCCTGTGTTCAATCACCCACTTGAACCTCTAAGGACAACATTCCTCCCTAGCACCTCCCAACCACCCTTAAATATAAAGTTTTCTATATATAATTTTATCATAGTGATACAATATTTATCAATGGCTTACCGATCTTATCACTGTTTTGCTACACTTATCTGCTCTACCTGCATCAGTGTCTTCCTACACACTCCCCTTACACTTTATGCTCTTCTTCCTTTCATGATCTATGTGCCATATCCCTTCAATGCACCATTCGTCTTCTGTGCATTTTGGCTGCTGCACTCTGCCTCCTTCTACGCACATAAATCCCTCTCAACAACAACACACATATCTTCTTCGTTCTACATATTTATACTATCTATGCACCTTTTTCGTCCTCCATGCACAGTGCCTCTGCATGCTCTTCAACATGCCACACTTCTATTCATCAGGTTGTTCACTGCCACTTCAATTTTTTCTCTGCTTCACTCGCTCAAGCATCAACACACTCTCTTTGTTCTGGATGTTCTACTTGTGTCGAGTCCTCTACCTCATCATCATGGAAATTCCTTATCTTTTCTGGCAGTTATGCCCATGCGTTCATCATCACTGGGTGTTATGATGAGATTCCTTAGCCTCTCTAGTAGTCGAGACTCTTTGTCTTCTCTATCAAAGTCGAGCTCATCCTCTCTGTTGCAGTTACAGGATTCAACGCTCTTTCATATGTCAATCGCCTCTACGAACAATCTTCATTCCACTGGCAGATTCCTTGAGACTCTTCAGTTTCTCTGGCGATCACCCTAAAGTCTCTTCGAGTCCTTTGGCAGAAACAATCAATCGTTTCTAGCAGTTATATTGTGAACCTCCAAAAACCGCATTAGCAACTGAATCACCACTAATCTATTAACTGTGAAGAGAAACAATAGCCCTTCAATCATATTCTCGAATAACCTGCACCGTTGGATCATAAATGATGGGTCTCGCACTTATTTCACCATTTCGCAATTTGGAATTTTGGCATTTTGACATTCCTGTGGTGAGGCATCTTGTCTCTCCAAGTCATGATCTCCAAAATGGAGATTATCTTTGTGATACCTCCTCCCTTGAGCCTTCATTGATGTGACCATAGGTTATGACCAGGGGCCAATTCTGAACACGCATTTCACATTTCACGTTTCAGGGATTTTGTGATGAGTCGTCTTGACTCTCCATTTCCCAACCTCTGAAATGGAGCTTGTCTCTTGGATCTCTTCTCCATATCTCTTCTATGATGTGACCACCGACGATGACCAAGCACTTATCCATACAGTGCTTTCACAATTTTTCATTTGGGCACTTCGAGACTCCTGTGATGACGAGTCTCGACTCTTGACTCCTCCAACTCTCGTTATCCGAAACTTCAGTCGATGTGCCTGTTTCAGGATTTTTGGCATTTCGCATTTCGTCACTTTAGGACTCTTGTGATGAAGAGTCTTGACTCTTGACTCCTCCAACTCTCGGTATCCGAAACTCCGGTTGATGTGTCTGTTTCAGTATTTTTGGCGTTTCTCATTTCGGCACTTCGGGACTTCTGTGATGAAGAGTCTGAACTCTTGACTCCTCCAACTCTCGGTATCCAAAACTCTATTTGATGTGCCTATTTCAGGATTTTTAGCATTTCTCATTTCAGCACTTCAGGACTCCTGTGATGAAGAGTCTCGACTCTTGACTCCTCAAACTCCCAGTATTCGAAACTTTGGTTGATGTGCCTGTTTTGGGATTTTCGGCATTTCTCTTTTTGGCACTTCGGGATTCCTTTGATGAAGAGTCTCAACTCTTGACTCCTAGAAACTCCCGGTATCCTAATCTCTGGTCAATGTGTTTGTTTCAGGATTTTTGGCGTTTCACATTTCGGCACTTCGAGACCCCTGTGATGAAGAGTCTCGACTCTTGACTCCTCCAACTCCCAATATCCAGAACTCCGAACTGGAGTCTTTGTTTCTGATACCCAAAATGGAATTTAGCTTCTGATCTTTCCATGCGATCATCATTGTGCTTCTGTTCATGATCTTTTCCTTCAATGACAAACACACATACACTACACTCTGTGTGCACCTTTGCACTATCTCTTCTAGTCTTCACGATCTTGCTCTATTGTGTCTTCCCAAAATAGTTTTGGTTCCCTCCTGGCACATTATACCTGTACTCAAGCCATCATCATTGTTTTACTTGCCATCAGTGACAAGCATACGCTGTCTATAAAACATGCCAACATAACTCACTAGTTTTCAAAAGAAAACTCACAAAAATCAAGCTATGGAGTGAAAAAATCTATAAATTAAATGGAGAAATTATCATAAATAAATAATCAACATAACATCTATTACAAACATAAAATCATTCATTGAGAATGACCAAACATAACTATAACACCTAGAAAAGGTACACACTTGAGTGATCATAATATATTCACCTCATACTTCATAGTTGATGGAGGTGGAAATCCATATTATGAGTAGAACCAACACTATCCACATTGAGTTTAACTAGTGTTTAATATCAAAGAATTAGAAGAGTGAAGACATGTGTCTTATATAAGAAGGTTATGTAAGAGGTGAGAATGGTGTGATAGAGAGATGTGTATTTGTGAATGTATAAATAAACATTTTTAGTCAATGTGAGGGTGTGTGGTGGATGTGGAAAGATATTGAGTGGAATCAATGCCTAGTATCTACGATTTGGAGAGTAAAGACAAGTGTCTTATATCCGAAGGGTATGTAGGTGGTGGGAGGTGTGCATTTATGTGCAAGTAAAAATGAACAGCTTCATGCCTAGTGATGGTGAGTTGTGGGGATTGAAGATCACACAATGCAAGGCATGACATGGAAAGGCAAGGCATGGAATGGAAAGGGAAAACATGGCATGGAATGGCATGGCATGGAAAGTCATGTCATGGCATGGAAAGTTAGCGAAAGGAATCACATGGGATGAAATGGCAAGGCAAGTCATGGCATGACATGGCATGGCATGGAAAGTCTTGGCAGGGAAAGGAAGGACAGGGCATGGAAATGCATGGCATGACATGGCATGGCATGGAATGGAAAGGAAAATCAAGGCATGGAAATGGATGACATGGAAAGGAAAAGCATTGAAAGGAAAACCATGCCATGGCATAAAATGGCAAGGAATAGAATGGAAAGTCAAGGCAATTCAATACATGGCATTACAAGGAAAGGAATGGCATTGCATGGAAAGAAAAGACATGGAATGGAAAGGCAAGGCATGAAAAAGTATGGCATGGAAAGGAAAGTCATGGAAAGGCGTGGCATGGAAAGACAATGCATGCCATTACATCTCATGAAAATACATGGAAAGGCAAGGAAACCCATGGCATGGAAATCTAAGGCAATAGAAGGCAAGACAATGCAACAGAAGGTAATTAAAGACATCGCATGGAAAGGAAAAGCATGGAATGACAAGGCATGTCATAGAAAGTCAAGGAAAAATATGGAAATTCAAGGCAAGGCATGTCATATAAAGTCAAGGAAAAATAGGGAAATGAAAGGCAAGGTAAGTCAAGGCAAGGCAGGGAAATGCAAGGAAAGCAAAGGCTAGACATGACAAGGCAAGGAAAGGCATGGGAAGGCATGGAAAGGGAAGGCCTAGATATAGGTGGATGTATATGTATGACAAGGAAATGCAAGGCAATGCAATGCATGGCAAGGAAAATCATGGGAAGGCATGGGAATGGAAGTTCTAGGTATAAGTATAGGTTTAGTTATGGAAAGGCATGATAAGGCAAGCCAAGGTATGGCATGACAAGTCAAGGCAAGGAAAAGAATGACATGGTAAGGAATGGCATGACATGTCAAGGAAAGTCATGTAATGGCATGGAAAATCAAGACAAGGAAAGGAAAGGAAAGGAAAGACGAGGCAAGAAAAGGCAAAGTAAGGGAACCCAAGGTAAGGAAAAGAAAAGGCAAGCCTATGAAACAAAGGAAATAAAAGGTAAGGCAAGGAGAGGCTAATAATTGATCACATACTTTGTTGTGGATGCTCTATCCTCTTGGCAGCTTGCACATTCATCCATAGATTTGGCTTCCTTGAAATTCACACTTGTGGAGTGGTTTCATGCATGCACATTCTTCGAGGGAACATTCCATGTGGACACTTGGCATTTGAATCAAATTGATTCATATTTTTGGTGATGTGTCCCCTTCATGAGCATTATTTGGTGCATACTACTCATGTTTTTGGATGAGGGAAAATTTCCTTAGAGAGGCTAATGTCTACATGTTGTAACATGGTGAACAATGGATGGATTGAGAAGAGATCTAATTAATTCATTATTATAATATTTATTTGTCTTTCCATGGAATTAGTTATAAAATAGTAATATTTTATTGTATAAGAGAAGAGACTCACTCTATAAAGACAGTTCTCTCAATATTGTAAAGGGTGGAGACTTTTGGTATTTAGGAGCTCTCTTCTTGGGATACTTTGTAGAACATTTTGGCAAGCTTAATGGAGAATTTGAGGTATATTTTCATTTCATGTGAGGCTTTATTGTGCACTCATATTTTATGTGTTGATTTTGGATTAAGAAACCTTTGTAACATGTTGTGATTGCCATTATAATGAACCATGCTTCGTTTTGGATAGGGTAATTTGAGGTTTCAACTCTCCTATTTATATTGTGATTAAGATAGCCTACATGATTTTTATTATTGGTTCCTGGAGTCTTAATTAGGATGGGACTTTAGTCTTTCATCAAATTTAGATCCTTGAGAACCATTATGGATTTAGCACTTAGCAGTATTTTCCACCATAAAAGATTAGTTAATGGGTAACACAAGTTAATTCCAACACCACATGTGCAAGGAGTACCATCTAATAACAATGGAGGATCTCGTGGATGGATTCTAAGAAGCTTACTCTTCCCTATACTTCATGGAAATGGATTAGGTGGGAACAATATGACAAGTTTTTTTGGTGCATGACTTCCTGAGTTCCAACAAGTTCAAGGATAGAAACCCAACATGATTCGAGAAACGATAAACATGTTGATGCCTTCCATTCATAACCTTATGAACAATTCTGATTTTATGCGAAACTTGATTATCAATAACCCACAAGTACGGGAAATTATTGAGAGGAACCCATGATCGTGGCACTCTTAGACAAGCAGGCTTAGGATACAGTAAGGAATCCCAAAATCATGCTAGAGGCCATGAGAAATACTAACAAGTCCACGAGAAACATTAAGTTATTTTTTGAAATCTTTAATATGCTTAGTCGTATATATCAAACATTTTAAGGGTCATTTCTCAATGCAACAACAATGGGAGGCGATAGTGGGAATGACTTGAACTCCAATTCTTTTGTTTCTTTATTTGGACAAGGGTCGGGCCAGACTAGAGATTAAACAACAAATACTTCGACCAATACATGTAAAGAAACTTGATTTCTTGATCCAAATACAAATCCCCTTCCCAATCATGGAATCCTCCATGTAAGTTGTTTTATTAGGTTTGTAGTTATAACAATATCTTTTTGAGTGTTAATTTGTATTTTTTTCACTACCTAGTTTTCTATTATTGAACTACGTACCGATTAAACACACTAGAAAAAGATCTCCCTATGCTCAAACAACCAATGGGCCAAGGGTTTCCCCTGTGCTAGGCTCAAGAAAGATAGGCATTAGAGGTTTACCCAACACTTTTGTGCGAGAATTTCATAGGATGAGTGATGGTGTTAGATTGTTTGATCCTTCTAGTATGTAATAGATGATACAAAATCAGACATGCGGCCTCATAGTGAACACGTCGAACAACATAAACGAATTATGGTGAGAAAGAAGTCAACGGAAGATGAACATTATAGAAGCTTGTTCCTGAAGAGATGTGCACTAATCGAAATTGTTAATTGAAAGGACAGTCGAAAAAAACAAAGAGGAAATCCGAATTGTAAATTGTCATAGAAAAAAATAGTTGTAATGAGCAGTAAAAGAGAAACAACAAGGTAAATTGAGTAGAGTGAGGAAGGAGTTGACCAAGAGCATGTAAGGGAATCACAAGCTCTCCAGAGTTGCAATTTCTGCATTCTAGCAATTAATATGAAGGAGAAGACGATTACCTCAAAGACTATGCATGTGTAGGTATTAGTAGTTATTGCTTTATGTAAAATCATTAATTTGATAGTCACATGGGAAGTTGGTGAAACTGAGACACCATATTTGAACGTTTCATAGAGTAATGCAGAAAAGTTTGAGCTATTGGAGAGAGAAATGCGTTGAGGAGGTGAGCTTTATTAAAGAAAAATTCACATGTGAGAAGAAATAGTGAAGAAAGTAGTAGAAAACCAACGATTAGCAGAGGAAAGTTACTAAATTTAGAAAAAAAATGAAAAATAGGAAAAAATGAATGATTTTAGATTAAAAGAAAAGAAGGAAGATAAATTATATGAAAGAGGTTATGGGTAAATTATAAAAATTTAAAGAGAAAAAGATAAAGACACATGTCATTTTCATATTTTCAAAAGAATTTAATCATAAGAATTTTTTTACTTTTAATTGATAAAGACATGATATTCAATATTTTTTGTTATTAATATTTTCTTTTTATATGATACTTGTCAACTCTATGTTAAGAACTGAAAGAATTAAACGTCTCCCTTATATTAAGGTGTAGAAAGCATCTATAATAAGAAATATTTTTCTTTCCATTATTTTATATATTTATAAAAATTAATTAAAGTGGTCATTGAAACATTTAATATTATGAATTTTGTTTTCAATACCATGTATCAAGTTTATGTTGAGTATGGAAAGAATTGCACATCTCCCTTATAGTGGGCTATAGAAAACGCCTCTACACTAAAAAATATTGTTTTAGTTATTAATATTTTTTTTAAATGTTACTTATAAACTTCATATCAAAATAAAAAATAACAACTATATAAAAAAAAATAATAACTACATATCAAAATGAAAAATAACAACTATATAAAAAAAAATTAATAATTACAAATATATTTAAATATGCTTATTAATCATTTCATGTATCAAAGTATTTATCATCTCACTTTCTTTCCATTTTACATTCCACGTGTTTCATATGATTATACCCGGAAACTTAATGACTTCATAGAATCAAAGTCATCGTAAACATATCCCAACCATAAGTGAAATGTGGAGAATTTAAACTTGTTTGTTGGCATGCTTATACAACAAATATGACAAGTTTAAATCCACATTCATGTCCAAACTCCTATAATATACTGAAGTACATAAGAAACACAAAACTTATCATATTAGTTTACATGTCTAAACTAAAACAACCGTAATTATGTCAAACAATTTTTTGTCCCACCATAAAGATTGATATTAACATTACTCCATGTTTCAAACCTTGTTTTTCTATGCCAATCTACACACTAAGCCGTGTATCATGGTGCATCATGAAAATAAGAAAATCCAAAATACCTCATATTGTAATGGTTTGTAACTGTAACTGTTTGTAAAGTTGATACCAACAGTTAGACTAAATTTACAAATGAATAAGTGTTAATTTGGTAGAGAATTCCAATTTTATTTGACAAAGTATTACTATTTTAGCTATTTCATATCCACCGTAAGTTTAGGAATGTGTCAGATCAAATGATTCCTCTATAAATGTAACTTGTTTCAAGAAAATAGTTAATTTTTCTGTGTGATAATTCATCTTACTTCTACGTTAGTTTGTTTATATCTGTGGTTTGATATCAGAGAAAGGTTTGTGTCCTCTTTGTGAGTACTTTGTGAGTAAACGTGAGGGTTAAATTTGTGTATTTCCTACATGGAAGATCATTGGAGTTAAAATGGTTTGATATCACAGAAAGGCTTTTGTTGTCTTTGTGAGTAAACATGTGGGTTAAATTTGTGTATTTCCTGCATGGAAGATCATTCCAGTTAAAATAAGTCACCATGTTGAAAGGATAGTGCTATAGAGTAAGAGAGTCATTGCCATTAAGAATATGTGATTGTTGAAGAGTCGTGTGGCCTTGAGGAGAATGCCCAAAAATAGATACAATGTGTTATAGTGTAAGTTGTTTTGAAGAGATCGTCATAAAGTTTCCACTACACTACACATACAGGAGTCAAGAAGTCGATGTAAAGAGGAAACTATCTAGAAAAGACATGTGGAAGAAAGAGGGAGTTTTTTGTGATTCAAATCATTGCCTCCAAGTGAGAAAAACAAGAAACTAAAGAGCTAAAGGTAATTAAAGAATTGTTTAAGAAGTTTGTTGATTGTTTCATTTAGGAATTGTGGGAATTATGTTTTATTGTGTTAAATATGGAAAATACACTAGTTGATTCTTACCTAAATGAATCAACTAAGTTAGATGGGAAAAACTATGTGAATTGTAAGGTTACTATAGAAACATTGATTGTAACGTATCGAGATCAATAAAACACACAACGATTTTCTCTATGCTCTTGGGCTGATTCGAGATTATGACACCAATTAATTAATGAAGAAGCATGAAATAACCACATGCAATAATCAAGATTCACGATACCATAAAATAAATGATCCATATGACATGTAAAACAATAACCAACATGAAAACATAAGATAAGCACATCATATCCCAAAGATAATAATTAATACAAATAGGAATATAAATATACAGAAAAACACATGATAGAGAGAAATTATCTTTAATAAATCCTATCATAAACACATTGTAGACCAAGGACATTCCACCCAACCTTAGACACTGTTGTTCCAGGTATGAATAGAAGTTCACCACTAATCGAGGGTTATGAATCCACAAGGATAGATCTCCAACCAACACTCAGTTTCCGAAACTAGTTAGCAATCAAGCTCTCATGGCTTTCTCAAACACACAAAAAATCTAGTTTATCATCTCTCTTTCCTCTAATCTTGCACCACTCAAAAACATGAACCCTTTTCACTACCACACAATCTCTTAGGTTTTCCACCTCTTTCTAGGTCTCGAGTTCTTCTGGTCAGGAAATCTCAATGTTGGAAACTCTCAGTATTCTCAACTATGGCCAATTCTCTCTCAACTATCGTTATTCTGATGCCCATAGGAATCCCTCGCTTTTTGGAATAATCAGGAATTAATTATACTCAACCAACCATGGTTGTTTTCCTTCAACAATTCATCTTTCCTTTTCCATGAAAAACAATAATGAGCAGAAGAGTTTATTAGAGAGAAATGACTCCAAAAACGATTTCAGTGAGAATGAATGGCCAATCCATAATTCATTAAAAAATGGGGTTTAAATATCAATATCATAATGCGTCCTTCCCCCAAGACACTCACATAACCCCCTCTTTCTCTCCAAAATTCTAATGTGGGTCAAATAAAAATAATTTAAAAAATATAATGGATTATCCCTTCAACTTTCCCCCTCTCTCGTGGAATCATAGCATCCTATAACTCTTCTCCTTGTCCATCTCACAACCAATGATGTATTTTATTATTAATAACAATCAAAGTATTATATTTCCTAGGCACTCTCACCCTTTTCAATTGTTCATGAACTCTATCCTTTCATCAAATAAACAAAATGCATTATTAATATGGGGACTCAAAACAAGGGTATTGCATTGATGGAAGGATACAATGTTTGGATGATTGTATTTAGAGATTAATCCAAACCTACAACGCCCACAAACACAGTTTAGTATTGGGAGAAAAGATAATTCAAAGAAAAGGTACTCTTTATAATGTTTTTACATGGGAAGAATTAGGAGCATTTAGGACATTTAGAGTGGTAAAAGATCTAACCTATAGTCCCATGTTGAATTTATGACACATTAGTTTTAAGAGGTATTCAAACATTTTAAAACAAAGGAAAATCTCAAGGCTCCTCTTTTGACGGGCGGACTTGTTTGATACCTCCAGGAACATCAACCATAACTTTTGATTCAGAAAATAGAAAATCTCTAAGACCTTTAATGGGGTTAAAAGATTACAATAAACACACACCTATAAATGACTCTCTAAGATTTATCTTAGAAAATCAACTCTCCATTAACTCCTTGGTTCCAACTAGTAAAGAGACAAAAAAAGGGGTTTTCCAAAGGTTATGTTGGGATTATGAGGGCCCAAGTCCAACAATGAAGGTGAGTGAAGTAGTTATAATAAATTTCTATGAAATAGTAAACCGAGGTGAAATATCATTAGAGAAAATGGGAAACCTCTAGGAAATCTAAGATTGAGATTACTTTATGACTCAAGTACTACAAGAATTTCCTACATGTAGTCACTAATGTGGAACCTGAGTAAAGTCAATATGAATACTTATTCACAATGAATAACTAGGAAAAATATTCATTGTGACATCCCAAAAACAAAATTTAGTATTTTCAAAAGTCAAAATTTGTTAGAAAAACTATTTTGTTTTTAGTAAATTCAAATTTGGAATTTTTTCTCCATTTATGGCAATTCTGAATTTTGAATTTGATAAATTGTAATTAATTATTATGACTATTGGGCAGAGACCTGATCTGACCCAACTAACTATTTGACTATGACACTTGTATGTAAACAAAATATTGTTTTATTTATTGCAAGAGGACAAATGGAATAACCATGTTAAATTTAGCTGACCATGACTCCATGAGAGGGGAACATGTTGGAACTACCTCTGAGCTAATTTTTACAAGTGGCCAATCAAAGATTTGGCCATTGGCAGCCCCTGAAAATCAGGGATTTGGAAAGCTACGAAAATTCC
Source organism: Picea glauca (assembly GCA_000966675.3). Lineage (NCBI taxonomy): Eukaryota > Viridiplantae > Streptophyta > Pinopsida > Pinales > Pinaceae > Picea > Picea glauca. The sequence goes on from JZKD02S1619429.1 coordinate 1,463,086, forward strand.
CAAGGGAGGGAAAAGACCTCGGCAAAAATGATTTTTGGATATATAGCATATGAGAGGAGGCATGACGTTGCTAAGTATGATGGGAAAGGAATTACCTCTTGATGTTATGAACACTCCCTGCTGAGTGTGAGGCAATAAGAACAAGTTTTCTGAAATTGAACGACGTTGTTGAGGAGGAGTTCCAAGTTAACCCTCATGGATTCATGGTCAGGCTAGGGGGTGAATAGGACAAGTGATTTGGTTGCCTTGTTCTATAGTTGGGAGGAACGTGGTTGTTCCCTTTGTCTTTCCACAAGCGGTTCATATATGTTAAATTACTCCTTCTCTCTTTGAATACTTATATATCTGATGTAATGCATTTATTAATTGTGAATTGGAATATTTTCCATCTCTGTTGAATGATTAAATCATTGATGTAGTGCATCTATTAATTCTAAGTTAATATAATAACCTGGGTGAAATCTGTTTGAGTGTATGAAGCATATATACTAACAAAATGCCCTACAAATCTAATTCTGAGTGACTCTTATAGTTGGATTAAATTATGAATGAATTCTAGATCTTACCTTTAAAAGATTATGACAGACTGAAAAGATTATGCATGGTTAGATTCTGGAAAACAATCATTTCTTTAAACTAGAATTTTACTATACGAAAGTAACTGTAGGATAAACTAACAAAGCATCAAAATTCCTTTTTCAATATTCCCTATGTATAAATGCCTTTGGAACTAAGTTTATATTTCTGCAAGTAAATCTTAGGTTCATAATTACTTGTTCAAGACCTTCATTTTCCACATAGAATTGAAATAAAACTAGTGTGAAACACTATCTATTTCATGATATAATTATATTCATATAAAAGATATAGGTATAATTATTGTTGGCGATCTGTGTATACGTTCCAGAAGAAAACAGAGGTTGCATACCTACAACAGAATGTATAAATATTAGATATGTTCCTATATTATGTAAATGACAGACTATTGTAGAAGATATGTAAATACAACTATATAAATGAAACATTGGATGTAGGAGGCCAATAAATTTATTCCAAAATAGAGAAGATGGAATTATAATGCATTCATAGGTACGATACGAGTTGGATTTTCCTAGACTTAGGCATGGAAACAACTCATTTCTTATCACTATAAATCGAATAAAAAAAATAACGGAGTACCAATAACTCTATTACCATAGCTAATTTATGGTAAATACATTAGTGCCGGAACAGTCAAGTTGAGGACACATAAGTTGAAATGCCTTGGATGTAATATTTATTTTTAACAATAGTTGATGCTCGATAATCAAGAGACAAAATCACTATGATTTACCATATCATCTGAGTACATTCGATAGGGACTATAGCTCAATATCAAGAAACTTATTACATAGTTTGACCAAACTCAAATCAAACAGGGACCTTTATGCGAGAGGGGTTACACTTCATCCTAACAATACTAAGGGTGGAACATAACTAATTGAAAACGGAAAATTGGATGGAGCCACGAGCCCATTTTCCTAGCACCTGTAGAGTTAAAACTGAGAGGAGATGGGCTTGGAGCCCGAATACCTTTTGTGCCAAGAACAAGGGCGGTGATATGAAACTTGCGTAGAGTAAAGCCCTGCAAAAGTATACCCTATAATTATTAGCAATATGTACACGAATGAAAGATAGCGAAACATTAAAAGGATTGATGTTTTGTTAAACAAACAGAATATTCTAGAGAGACACTTATCTTTTGGCAGGCAGGGTCATATTCGTCCCCGCCGCTTGCTGACTCGATGGATGTCTAGGATAAGGGAGAGTGGTGTAGTAACTCCCTGATGGGTACCCTCGCATAAAACATGGCCCATAACTAGTGAATTATAGACAATCTTAAAAAGAACAAAACTAACTAGTGGAAAACTTTCTTTCTTTAACAGTCAACGAATCTAAATAAATTGAAATAGTCTACAGGGCTAGTCTTGCTTTAACTTATAGATATCATAAGTCATGATGTATGAAGTCCCACTATAAATCATACACACTGAAATGATACTATACCTAACTATTGAATTTAAACCTTCCATAATTTGAAGTGAAGAAAGTAATGATAGTACAACAGTCAATACAGAGATTTCATAACCAGACACGAGAGGTCGTAGTTCACTTGTAGTTTTTAACATAAGAAAATTACGATTCAAATATCGTTCAGCAAAAGTAAATATTATTTTCAAATTCAAACACAGAACTATCAACTCAAGGTGTCATATAGTGTAAGGAAGTTCCTATGGATTATATGAGAGCACTTTAAGCAGATTTCGTTATATTATACCCAAACAAGAATGCCTTATCCTTAAAGAAATTTCCTAGTGTAAGGAACAGTTAAGAGTTAGAGTAAGAGCATTGATGGGTGGACTCACCCCTTCACGAAGAGAAAGAACAAGAAGAAATATAGGGAGTTTCACACTGAGTTACAATCAAATCTAACAAAACTTCTTATGCTTTCAATACTAGACCTCAAAGTGCAACCACAGGGTAAGAGTAAGCAAGAAAATCAGTATTAAGACATAAGGAAACCCTAAGTTTCCTTCTTCTGAGGAGACTAAATTGGTAAAATCATTTGAAAGTGGAGCGAGGAGATGGAGTGTCGAGACCTTGGAGGTATTAAAACGAGAACCAAATAACTTTTCAACTTTTAATAGAAGCAGGAATAACCCCAAATAATTTCCTAGTAATATTGATTAACAAGAGTTACAGAATGAAGAAAGACTTTCACTGCAGTGGACTCCGCTATCCTACTTAAACAGAAGAGCCTTGGAAACTTACCAGGAAGGCGATTAACACTGGTTGTTTTGATGAGCAATGATCTTCAAGGTGATAGCCTCCCATGTTGAGAAAGCAACATACAAAGTCTTTTAGACTAGGAAAAAAATTCACTTAATAGGGACACAATACACAAAGCCTTCCGAAGTTCGCAACAATAGGGAATAAACTCGCCTACCCCTAAAGGGAAAACTTCACACTGCACAGATTAAATGTTGAATGTACAGGATTGGTGGAGCCATGTGCTAGGGAAGAGTTGGCATGGCAGGATTATAGGAGGGGTCAATGAAAGGGCCATCAGAATGTTCGCGACATAACCTCCCCATTAATCATAGGTGTATAACCTTAACTCCCTCTGACAAGTACGCCTCCTACCTTAATAACAGTATTGTGAAATTAATGGCAGTCATGTCGAGAGACGACTAGTTGCCACTAGTTAGGTACAAACTGCTTTGTGCCAGTTAAACTACCATTGTTGTTTTGTTTTGATAATATAAAGTGTAGTTAACAATTAGTTGAACAAGACTTTCACACAGGATTTTTCCTTACCTAAACCCGTTTTAGCATAGTGGTTAGAAGAACAGTAATTACGAAGGAATTCACAGTGAATTTCGTTTAAATGACTCGGACATGGTCAAATGGTATGATATGTTATGTATTTTATACTAAGGGTAGAACATTCGAAGCTACATTATTTTTGGTAGGTGTTCCATTATTACAATTTCAATTATATATACTTTCACGCAAACATGAAGGGTTATATATTAAAAAATAAAACTAGGACTCCAATCCTATTTCTACATTTCTATATAGATGGATATAAGATTATGAGTTTAATATCTATATGTAAAAGGAGAAATTATATGTGTTGCAGAAAGGTGCTAGAACTTTTGGAGAGCCCCTTATATAAAGTTTTTAAGTTAGTTTGGTGTATGATTGTTCTCACATGACGAGAAGAATATAAATATATGATCAGAGTGAACTTCACCTATCCCTTACTCTTTACGAATATTTTAGATGAAATTGGAGGTTAATGTCCCATAGAATTTATTTTTTTATGCCAAAATTGAGGTACATTACATATGGCATCAGAGAAAAGGTTACAACACTATATGTGAATAGGGCCACTATAATTGCTTTATATATATTCGATTTAATAAAAACTAATAAACCTTTTTGTTACAAATAGAAAATTGTTTATGTTTTGTGTGAATTATGGCAGCTGAGGATGATGCATAAATCAGAATGGAAGGGGATCCAAAGAAAGGACCTCTAGGAGATCCAAGACATAATAGTGATGGAAGCTCACCTACGGAAGTACAAGAAACAATGAGGAATATTATTGTTGAACTATAGGTTTTCAAAGCAGACAATGAGAAACTAAAGAAAGCACAACAGGAACACCAAAAGATAAATGAAGTCCTGTTGCACAGCATAGTAACCAAGAAAATCCCAAAGGATGATAATCATGAAGAATAGGTCAGTAAGAGGGCCTCCAAGAACTTTGTTCCTGAAGCAGAAAAAGAGGACAACTCATCTGAGGGTACCCCTTCAGCTAAAGATAAAGAAAAACAAGACAGAAAAAGGAAACAAGTAGATCATCTTGAAGGGGAATTCAAGAATATTAAACCTGCTTAATTTGACGGGGAATCCAGAACAGGTGAGGAAGCTGAGGCATGGTTATTATATATCAAAAAATATTTCCAAATATATAACTATTCCAGCAATATGAATTTCAGAATGGTCATTTACAACTTGAAAGGAAAGGCCAACATCTGGTGGCAAGATCTGAAATTGGCAAAGGGCTTAAAAGAAAAACTGATGGAATTGTTTGGCTTCAAGAAATATTTCAAAAAACAGTACCTATCTGAAAGCTACTATGAAAGGAAAACGAAATAATTTTACAAGTTAAGACTTGGACAGATGACAATGGAAGGCCTTATAAATAAATTCCTGGAATTACTAAGGTTTGTACCTTACATCCGGGAGGATAAGGTGAAAATCCAACGATTCTTAAGTTGTTTACCACAGTCCTATAGGGACAAAATTGAGTTTGACAACCCCAAATCCTTGAGTGAAGTATTTAGGAAATCACGAATGTGCTACAACCAGTATAAACAAAGGATGAATTTTCCCAAAGCCTAGAAGGATAAGAAACAATATCGAATGAACCAACAGAAGAAGGGATACTAGCTAGCTCCTTACCAGAATGCAGCAAAAAGATTTTCGAGAAAGGATATTCACTCCAACCATCCAAATATGCAAGGCAACGATAAACTATTAAATCTGGGAATGAATAAGTTTGAGGATAGCCCCCGTGAACCGTTAAAGTGTTGGGAATGTGGGGAACCTCACCTAAGCATAAACTGTCCACATTTAATTTCAGCAAACCAAACTATTGTTCATAACTTGTAGGAAGCCTCGACAGTGGGTGATGTGGGTAGAATCCTGCATCAGATAAATGCAGCCATAGATGGTCGGCAAGATGACCAACACTCCTCTGTGGTAGAAATCGAAGGTAAAATCAATGACACTCGAATTTATGTTTTAATTGACCCTGGAGCTACGTTAAGTTATATTACTCCTGGTATAGTAGAGTTAAATAAACTTAAGAAACTGAAGCATGCAAAATCATGGCTGGTACAACTAGCTACCAGAACTAAAAGGAAAGTAGTTGAATTTATTTCTAATTTTAAGTTCATCTTAGATGGTCAAAACATAAGGACAAATCTTAACATCCTACCCCTAGGATGTTATGATATGATTATTGGAATGGATTAGTTGGAAAAGCACAAGGCAGTACTCGATCTTTATACAAAGACACTTAACTATAAAGATGATTATGACACCACTAGAACATCCCAAGGTGTACCAAAACCTGTATCAGTTAGACAAGTTTCCACGATGCAATTCAAGAAATGCATGAGAAAGGGATGTCAAGTTTATGCCATCCAAGTAAAAAACCTCTTAGAAAATAAAGACGAACCTAACTTGGAAGACTTTGTTGTTTTACGTGATTTCAGAGACGTATTCGTTGATGAAATAACTGAATTACCCCCTAGAAAAGAAATAGACTTCTCCATAGACCTACTACGTGGTTCAACCCCTATCTCAAAAGCACCTTACCGAATGAGTATACCAAAATTGACATAATTGAAAATCCAACTGCAGGAGTTATTGGACAAAGAGTATATCAGACTGAGTGTTTCACGTTGGGGAGGACCCGTCCTCTTTGTGAAGAAGAAATACGGTACTCTAAGACTATGTATCAATTATAGACAATTGAACAAGGTGACTATTAAAAACAAGTACCCTTTCCCTACGATAAACGATCTGTTCGATCAAGGAGGTGGGAAAAAGATCTTTTTGAAGTTTGATTTACGATCTGGATATCATCAAGTTAGGATAAAAGATAAGGACATAAGAAAGACATCTTTTCGAACAAGATATGGAAATTACGAATTTGTGGTCATACCTTTCGGACTCACTAATGTGGCAGCCACATTCATGTGCTTAATGAATAGTATTTTTAGTCAATACTTGGACAAATTCGTGTTGGTGTTTATTGACGATATACTAGTATATTCAAAAATAGAAGAAGAACACAAAGAACACTTAAGAATTGTACTGCAAACTTTGAGGAAACACCAACTGTATGCTAAATTCGATAAGTGTGATTTTTATCAGAAGAAGATACAATAACTAGGACATGTCATTTATGCCGAAGGCATTGCAGTCGACCCTGAGAAAGTAAGAGACATTATGCAATGGTAGGTACCGAAGGATGTAGCGAACATCCAGTCATTCATGGGAATCACCAGATATTATCACATATTTATAGAGGGGTTTTCCAAAATAGCCTACCCCATCACATCGTTACACAAGAAAGGGACAAAGTTTAACTAGTCACAAAAGTGCCAAGATAGTTTTAATAAGTTGAAGGAATTATTAATGACCGCACACATTCTAAAGGTAGAATACCCAAATAAAGACTTCACGATCTATGTTGACGCGAGTAAAGAAGGACTAGGTGGTGTCCTAACTCAAGAAGGACATGTTATCTACTATGAGTCCCAGAAGTTAAAGGAACATGAGAGAAACTACGCCACTCACGATTTAGAATTGGCAGCAGTAATGCACGCCTTAAAATGTGGCGACACTGCATAATGGGTAGAAAGTTTCTACTATTGACAGATAATAGCGGGGTGAAATACCTGTTCAACCAACCCGATCTTAATGCAAGGCAAGAAAGGTGGCTATCCCTTTTTAGCAAGTTCGACTTTGAGGTAGGACATATCAAAGGTAAGGAAAATAAGGTAGCATATGCTTTAAGTAGAAGAGTCCATGGGATATTTGAGATAAACGTCGGCAGGGTAGAAAGCGATATGGAATAGAGAATAAGGATGGTAGGTATTAATGATGAAAATTACACTAAGTTAGTGGCAGAATTACATGAAACTACAAAAGACTCACAGGAACGAGACCTGAGTATCCATAAAGATGGGTTACTACGTTTTAAAAACAGACTTTACATACCCGATTCAGGAGAGTTAAAGATAGTAGTTCTTGACGAAGTGCATAAGAAACCGTATTCTAGTCGTCCAAGATACCATAAAATGATAACCACACTCACAAAATTTTTCTATTGGCTTAATATGAAGGGTGAAACAATATAATACTTGGCTAGGTGCCAAGACTATCAATAGGTAAAGGCCGAACAACAACATCCAACCGGCCTATTACAACCATTAGCAATACCAGAATGGAAATGGGAGACCATATCGCTGGACTTTATTACAGGTTTGCCCAAAACTCAGAAACATAATGACTCTATCATGGTTGTAATTGATAAACTCAGTAAGTTTGCACACTTTATTCTAGTAAAGTCTACTTTAAAGCTATAAACATTGCTGAAATATTTATGAAAGAAATTTTTAGACTGCATGGTATTCCTAAAATAGTAATTTCAGATAAAGACGTAAAATTCACATCCGCTTTTTGGAAGGAATTGCTTGCAGGGATAAATACCAAACTAAATTTCATTATGAGATATCATCCACAAATGGATGAACGAACCGAAAGGAAAAATCAAATGGTAGAATATATGCTCCGCATGTACGTAAGAACAAAACCGAGCAAATGGGAAGACTATCTACACCTGGTAGAATTTGCATATAAAAATGGGTACCAAACTTCGACTAAGCTAAGCCCCTTCAAAGTACTGTATGACAGGAAGTGTACGACTCTAATTAGATAGTACAACCCAACTGACAGACTTATGGTTGGACCAGAGATGCTCCAAGAAATGGAGAATATGGTAAGAAAGGTACAATGACACTTAAAAGAGGCACATGACAGGTAGAAGAGTTATGCGGACCAGAAAAGAAGACACTTGGAATTTCAAGTGGGGGATCATGTACACTTAAAATCCAAAGCCTGAAAAAGTTCACTAAAACTTGGAAACTGTGCCAAGATGATACCCAGGTTTTGTGGGGAATTTGACATGCTAGCTCGAATTGGACCCGTGGCATACCAACTTGCACTTCCAGCTAATCTAAAAATTCATAATGTATTTCATGTTTCTTTATTGAAAAAATATGTTCATGACCCTACTCATATGATTGATTGGAACTTGGTATAGGTGGAACCATAAGGCGAGTTCTAGGTGGAATCCCTACTTATTCTGGACCAGAGAGAAATAACACTTCGGAACAGAGTTGTCACTCAGGTAAAGGTGCAATGGAAGAACTTTAGTCCCGAGGAGGCCACTTGGGAATTGGAGGGAGATTTTCGGAAATATCATCCAATCCTATTCCAATAAATGAATGAACACTGAGGACAGTGTTTTATTGAAGGGGGAAAGGATGTGACATCCCCCCCAAAAAATAAAGTATTTTCAAAAGTCAAAATTTGTTAGAAAAATTGTTCCGTTTTTAGTAAATTCGAATTTGGAATTTTTTTTCCATTTATGGCAATTCCGAATTTGGAATTTGATAAATTGTAATTAATTATAATGACTGTTGGGCAGAGACCTAATCTGACCCAACTAACTATTTGACTATGACACTTGAATGTAAACAAGATATTATTTTATTTATTGCAGGAGGACAAATGGAATAGCCATGTTAAATTTAGCTGACCATGACTCCATGAGATGGGAACAAGTTGGAACTACCTTTGGAGTGATTTTTACAAGTGGAAAATCAAGGATTTGGCCATTGGCAACCTCTGAAAATCAAGGATTTGGAAAGCTTCGAAAATTCCCAAGGGAGGGAAAAGACCTAGGAAAAAATGATTTTGGGATATATAGCATATGAGAGAAGGCAAGACGCTGCAAAGTATGTTGGGAAAGGAATTACCTCTTGCTGTTATGAACACTCCCTATTGAGTGTGAGCCAAGAAGAAGAATTTTTCTGAAATTGAACAACATTGCTGAGGAGGAGTTCCAAGTTAACCCTCATGGATTCATGGTCAGTCTAGGGGGTGAATAGGAAAAGTGATTTGGCTTCCCTGTTCTACAGTTGGGAGGAACGTGGTTGTTCCCTTTGTCTTTCTGCAAGCAGTTCAGATATGCTAAATTACTCCTTCTCTCTTTGAATACTTATATATCTAATGTAATGCATTTGTTAATTCTGAATTGGAATATTTTCCATCTCTGTTGAATGATTAAATCACTGATGTAGTGCATCTATTAATTCTGAGTTGATATAATAACCTGGGTGAAATTTGTTCGGGTGTATGAAGCATAGATACTAACAGAATGCCCTACAAATCTAATTCTGAGTGACTCTTACGGTTGGATTAAATTATGAATGAAGTCTCGATCTTACCTTTTAAAGATTATGACAGATTGAAAAGATTATGCATGGTTAGATTCTGGAAAACAATCATTTCTTTAAACTAGATTTTTACTATACAAAAGTAACTATAGGATAAACTACCAAAGCATCAAAATTCCTTTTTCAAGACTGCCTATGTATAAATTCCTATGGAACTAAGTTTATATTTATGCAAGTAAATCTTAGGTTCATAATTACTTGTTCAAGACCTTCATTTTCCACATAGAATTGAATTAAAACTACTACGAAACACTATCTATTTCATGGTATGATTATAATCATAACAAAGATATAGGTCTAATTACTATTGGCGATCTGTGTAGACATTATAGAAGAAAACAAAGGTTTCATACCTACAACAAAATGTATAAATATTAGATATGTTCCTATATTATGTAAATGACAGACTATTCTAGAAGATATGTAAAGACAACTATAAAAATCAAATGTTGGATGTAGGAGACCAATAAATTTATTCCAAAATAGAGAAGCTGGAATTTTAATGCATTCGTAGGTACGATACGAGTTGGATTTTCCTATCCTTTGGCACGAAAACAACTCATTTCTTATCACTCTAAATCGAATACAAAAAATAAAGGAGTACCAATAACTCTATTACCATAGCTAATTTATGGTAAATACATTAGTGTCAGAACAATCAAGTTGAGGACACATAAGTCGAAATGCCTTGGATGTAATATTTATTTTTAACAATAATTTGTGCTCGATAATCAAGAGACAAATTCACTATGATTTACCATATCATCTGAGTACAGTCGACAGGGGTTGTAGCTCAATATCAAGAAGATTATTACATAGTTTGACCAAACTCAGATAAAACACGATCCTTTATGCAAGAGGGGTTACACTTCATCCTAACAATACTGAGGGCGAAACATAACTAATTGAAAACAAAAAATTGGGTGGAGCCACAAGCCCATTTTACTAGCACATGTAGAGTTAAAACTGAGAGGAGATGGGCTTGGAACCCAAATACCTTTTGTGCCAAGAACAGGGGCGGTCATCTAAAACTCCCACAGACTGAATCCCTACAAAAGTATACCCTACAATTATTAGCAATATGTACATCAATGAAAGATAACGAAACATTAAAAGGATTGATGTTTTGTTAAACAAATAGAATATTCCAGAGAGACACTTATCATTTGGCTGGTAGGGTCATATTCGTCCCCACCACTTGCTGACTAGATGGATGTTCGGGCTAAGGGGGAGTGGTGCGGTAACTCCATGATGGGTACCCTCGCATAAAATAGGGCCCATCATTAGTGAATTATAGCCAATCTTAAAAAGAACAAAACTAACCAGTGGAAAAATTTCTTTCTACAACAGTCAACAAATCTAAATAAATTGAAATAGTCTACAGGGCTAGTCTTGCTTTAAATTATAGAAGGCATAAGTCATGATGTACGAAGTCCCACTATAAATCCTACACAATGAACTGACACTATACCTAACTATCGAATTTAAACCTTCCAGAATTTGAAATGCATAATCTAATGACAGTACAAGAGTCAATACAGAGATTTCATAACCAGACTCGAGAGGTCGCATTGCACTTGTAGTATTATTAACATAAGAAAATTACGATTCAAATATCATTCGGCGAAAGTAAATAGTCTTTTCAAATTAAAACACAAAACTATCAAATCAAAGTGTCATATACTTTAAGGAAGTTCCTATGGATTATATGAGAGCACATTAAGCAGATTTCATTATATTATACCCAAACGAGAATGCCTTATCCTTAGAGAAAATTCCTAGTGTAAGGACCAGTTAAGAGTCAGAGTAAGAGAACTGATGGGTGGACTCACCCCTTCGCGAAGAGAAATAACAAGAAGTGATATAGGGAGTTTCACACAAAGTTACAATCAAATCTAACAAAACTTCTTATTCTTTCAATACTCGACCTCTACATGCAACCACAGGGTAAGAGCAAGGAATAACATGTAATGAACCTCAAAAAAATCACCATAATTTTTTTTTCCTATGACGTAATTCCATTTCGTTTAAGCTCAGAATTTAAGAGAAGGTAATATTTATTTTTGTGCATAAAATAATTAGGAAAAGTTTTAAATACTTAAAGGTGCATGTCTTCATAGCAAGCAGCACTCAAAAAAACATCACGCTAAAAATATGTGTAACTAGTTTAAAACCTTTCTGTGCAACAAATTTTGTACTTGTCATGCCCTGTACACAGTGACTGATAATTATTATCTATTATATCTATCATGTCTCTATCTTAGATGAAGATTCTCCATCGATTCTCCCAGTCCATTCCTTACCATATTAGAGTTGTTCATATAACCAATATATCCTACCCCGTTCCTATAGTTTTTGTGAAAAATAGTGATCAAACGGGTTTTGACTATTTTCCAATGTCGAACACACAAAACAAAAGGGGCCACGCTATTTGCCAAAAACACGAAGAAGAAGAAAAAAATGACTGGAAGACCGTGGCCTCAGTACTTTGGGGTTTTCGGGGTTCAGAATCCCGCAACTTCGAAAGCCAAAACATCAAACACAAAATCTCCTGAATCGTGAAAATAAAGTGCGACAAGAATGTTGGGGCTTTGGGGTTCCGAGTCTCATGACATCAAAATCCAAAACATCGAAACACAACAATTCTCAAATCGAGAAAAGGAAAGTGGGACCAGCACACCGGGGTTTTGGGGTTTGGAATCTCGTGTCTTCAAAAGAAAAAAACATCAAAACACAACAATTTCTGAATCGCAAAAAAAAAAGTGGGACCCGCACATCGGGGTTTTGGGGTTCAAAACCTCACGAGTTCAAGTGCCCGAACATCAACATGTCCAAACCTCCGAAATGCGAAAACGAAAGGTGGGACGTGTACTGCGGGGTTTCGAGATTTTGCAAGTACAGAAGCCAAACACTATCATACAACAACTCCCGAAATTACGAAAAGTGACCAGCACTTTGGGATTTCCGAGTTCAGGGTTTCACGAGTACAGAAACCAACATCATAACACAACAACTCTTGAAATTGTGAAAAGTGACCAGCACTTCGGGATTTCAGAGTTTGGGGTTTCGTGAGTATAGAAACCAACATCATCACACAACAACTCCCAAACTTGCGAAAAGTGACCATCACTTCGGGATTTCAGAGTTTGGGGTTTCGCGAGTAAAGAAACAAACATAATCACACAACAACTCCCGAAATTGTGAAAATTGACCAACACTTCGGGATTTCAGAGTTCGGGGTTTCGCAAGCACAAAAACCAACATCATCACACGACTCATCCTGAAATTGTGAAAAGTGACCAGCACTTCAGGATTTCATACTTTGGGTTTTTGCGAGTACATAAACCAACATCATCACACAACAACTCCCGAAATTGCGAAAAGAGGAAAGGTTGGACTAGAAGATTGCAAAATCTTTCTGTTGAAAATCTAAGGTGATAATTCGGTCAAACACAAAGGAAGAGAGTACTCTATTGCTACTGTAATTTTCACACTATTTTCAAATTTCGATGATCTTTTATCCTTTGTTGATGTTCTTACTTCCATTCTGTGAGACAACAGGTGTAGAAGGATTCAATGTCCGTTTACCTATCAAAATTTTGAAAGTCTAACTTCTGAGTTTTATATGCATGTAATCTATAAAAGGGGTACAATAGGGTAACAGTTTATGTAAAAGAAAACTCCTATTATAATCACTTAGATCCTCTTTCAGTCAATGAATTAAATGTCATCAGTACTATATCTGTGCATCTAGGCAAATACATGAATAAGAATATCATTCCCTCAGAGTTTTTGTAATTATAATTGATGTTCCGAGGGATCTAAGTTTGGTTTCCCGGGGTTTTAACTACAGAGAGGACCTTCCCGATTAACATTAATCTCCTTGTTTCCTTACTTACTTATAGAAATTTAAACCATAGGTGCGTCAATCTAGGATGTTACTCACAGGAGGAACAATTTTCTAGAGTTTGGATGTTTATTACGAACTTTGCGACGACAGACAAATTATAATTACGAAAGAACTTCATCTTCCGCAACAATAACTATACCTAAGAAGCTAGATGTGAACATTCCCACATAAGTATTACAACTATATAAATAAGGATTTCCTTCTCATATATTCCTCACAACGAACTTAAATATGGGAAACATTACAGTTCCATTTAATCAAATACAATGAATCAGATATCAAATCATTCAAAACAGAGAATAGAAATTATTCCAGTTCGGACTTTATAGATACATGACATCGGATGAAACATATCCATTCATAATAGAGAGGGGTATATCAACATATATGAATCAAATCTGTGGGACGACAAAGGGAACAACCATGTTCCTCCCAACTGTAGAACATGGCAGCCAAATCACTTGCTCAGTTCACCCCCTAGCCTGACCATGAATCCATGAGGGAGAACTTGGAGACTCCTCAACAACATTCCAAATTTTTCAGTAGTTATCCCCTTGCCTCACACTTTCTTGACAGTTCTCATAATAGCAAGAGGACTCACAATCCTTTCCCCAACATACTTGGCAGTGTCCTGGCTCCTTGCATATGCTATTTATCAATTTTTTTTCCTAGGTATTTTTCCCTCCTTTGGCGATTTTCAAGGTTTTCTTAATCCCTGATTTTCAAGGGCTTCCAGTGGCCAAATATATGATTTCCCACTTGTAATAATCATCCCAGAGGCAGTTCCAACATGTTCCACACTCATGGAGTCATGGTCAGCTGATTTTTTAACATGGTTCTTCCATTTGTCGCCCTGCAATTAATATAAATATTCTGTTGTGATACAAGTGTCATAGTCAAATAGTTAGTTGAGTCCAAATAGATCTTTTCCCAACAGTCACAATAATTAACTACAATTATTAAATTCGAAATTTGGAATTGCCATAAATGGAAAAAAATTTCCATATTTGAATTTGCCAAAAACAGAAATAAATTTCCAGCACATAAAAATATTTTATTTTTTGGGGGATGTCACATCCTTTCCCCCTTCATTAAAACACTATCCTCGGTGTTCATTTCTTTCCTGGAACAGGAATGGATGAGTTTTTCGCAAATCTCCTTCCAATTCCCAAGTGGCCTGCTCAGGATTAAAGTGCTTCCATTGCACCTTTACCTGAGCGACGACTCTGTTCCGAAGTGCTATTTCTCTCCGGTCCAAAATGCGCAGGGGTTCCACCTGGAACTCGCATTCGGGTTCCACCTGCACCAAGTTCCAATCAGTCATATGAGTATGGTCATGAATATACTTTTTCAACAAAGAAACATGAAATACATTATGAATTATTAGATTAACTCGAAGTGCAAGATGATATGCTACGGGTCCAATTCGAGAAAGTATCTCAAAGGGCCCACAAAACCTGGGTGCCATCTTGGCACAATTCCCCAACTTCAACAAGATTTTTCGGGCTTTGACCTTCAAGTAAACATGGTCTCCCACTTGAAATTCCAAGTGTCTTATTTTCTGATCCGCATAGCTCTTATGTTTGTCTTGTGCTTCTTTCAAGTTCTGTTGTACCTTTCTTACCATGTTATCCATTTCTTGGAGCATCTCTGGTTCAACCATGATTCTGTCAGCCGATTTATCCTAGCTAACTGAAGTTCTACACTTTCTGTCGTACAGTATTTCGAAAGGGCTCAACTTAGCTGAAGTTTGGTACCCATTGTTATATGAAAATTATAGCAAGTGTACGTAGTCTTCCCATTTGTTCGGCTTTGTTCTTACATACATGCAGAGCATATCCTCTACGATTTGGTTTATCCTTTCTGTTTGTCCATCCGTTTGTGGATGATAACTCATACTGAAATTCAAATTAGTATTTATCCCTGCAAACAATTCCTTCCAAAAAGAGGATGTGAATTTTACGTCTCTATCTGAAATCACCATTTTAGGAATACCATACAGTCTAAAAATTTCTTTCATGAATATTTCAGCAATATTAATAGCTTTAAAAGTAGACTTTACAGGAATAAAGTGTCCAGAATTATTGAGTTTATCGATTACAACCATGATAGAGTCATTATGTTTCTAAGTTTTAGGAAAACCTATTATAAAGTCCAGTGATATGGTCTCCCATTTCCATTCTGGTACTGGTAATGGCTGTAATAGGCCGGCTGGATGCTGGTGTTCGACCTTAACCTGCTGACAATCTTGTCACCTAGCCAAGTACTCTGTTGTTTCGCCCTTCATGTTAGGCCAATAATATATTTTTTTGAGTGTTTTTATTGTCATCTGGTAACCTGGATGGCCTGAGTATGATTTCTTATGAACTTTCTAAAACAGTAAATTTTAACTCTGTTGAATCTGGTATGTACAGTCTATTTTTAAATCTTAAAAGTCCTTTCTTGTCGATACTTATATATGGTTTATCTAGGTTTTTGATACTATTTTGAACTTCTTCCATCATCTTAGTGTAATTTTCATTGTTAACAACTGTCGTTCTTATTCTTTGTTCCAGATCACTTTCTTCCTTGCTGATATTTATCTCAAATAACCCATGGATTATGCGGCTTAAAGTATCTACTACTTTATTTTCCTTACCCTTGATATGTCTAACCTCGAAGTAAAATTCGCTCAAGAAGGCTAGCCACCTTGCTTGTCTTGCATTAAGGTCTGGTTTGTTAAACAAATATTTCACCCCACTATTATCCGTCAATAGTAAGAATTTTCTTCCCATTAAATAGTGTCGCCGCATTTTTAAGGCATGTATTACTGCTACCAATTCTAGGTCATGAGTAACATAATTTTTCTCGTGTTCTTTCAATTTACGGGACTCATAACAAATCACATGTCCTTCCTGAGTTAGAACACCACCCAGCCCCTCTTTACTTGCATCAACACATACTGTGAAGTCTTTATCTGGGTCTGCTACCTTCAAAATGGGCCCTGATGTCAATAATTCTTTTAACATGTTAAAACTGTCTTGACACTTTTGCAACCAGTTAAACTTGGTCCCTTTCTTTTGTAATGACATGATAGGGTAGGCTATATTGGAGAACCCTTCTATGAATCTGCAATAATATACAGTGATTCCCATGAATGACCAAATATCTCCCACATCCTTAGGTACTGGCCATTCCATAATGGCTTTTACCTTTTCCAGGTCTACGACAATACCTTCCAAGGAAATGACATGTCCTAAATATTGTATTTCCTATTGATAAAAGTCACATTTGTCGAATTTTGCATATAGTTTATGTTTCCTTAGTGTTTTCAGAACTATTCTTAAGTGTTCATCATGTTCCTCCTTCGTTTTAGAATAGACCAGAATATTGTCGATAAATACTACTATGAACTTGTCTAATTATTAGTTGTAAATGCTATTCATCAAGCACATAAATGTGGTCGGTGCATTAGTGAGTCCGAAAGGTATGACTACAAACTCATAATGTATGTATCTTGTACGAAAAGTTGTTTTCTTTATGTCATGTTCCTTTATCCTAACTTGATGATAATCAGATCGTAAATCCAATTTTGAGAAGATCTTGGCCCCACCAACTTGATCAAACAGATCATTTATCCTTGGTAAGGGGTATTTGTTCTTAATGGTCACTTTGTTCAGCTATCTATAATCGATACAAAGTCTTAGAGTACCATCTTTCTTTTTCACAAAGAGGACTGGTGCTCCCCATGGCGAGACACTTGGTCTAATATACTCTTTGTCCAACAATTCCTGTAATTGTATTTTTAATTCTATCAGTTCTGGTAGACTCTTTCAGTAGGGTGCTTTTGAGATAGGGGCTGATCCGGGTAGTAAGTCTAAGGAGAAATCTATTTCTCTCCTAAGAGGTAATTCTGGTATCTCATCAACAAACATGTCTCTGAATTCACGTAGGACAACAAAGTCTTCTAACTTGGGCTTATCTTTTTTTTCTAATAGATTCATCACTTGGATGGTGTAAACTTGACATCCCTTTCTAATACATTTCTTGAGTTGCATCGCTGAAACTTGTCTGACTAATATAGGTTTTGGTATGCCTTGGGCTGTTCTAACAGTGCCAAAATTATCTTTGTAGCTAAGTATCTTTGCATAACAGTCTAGTACTACTTTGTGTTGTTCCAACCAATCAATCCTGATAATCATATCATAAGATCCTAGTGGTAGGATGTTCAAATTGGTCCTTATATTTTGACCATCTAAGCTGAACTCAAGATCAAAGATAAAGTTATCTACTTTTCTTTTAGCACTTGTTTCTAGTTGTATAAGAAAATATTTTTTGTTCTTTTGTTTCTTAAGTTTTTTCAACTCTACTACATCACGAGTAATATAACTTAACGTAGCTCCAAGGTGAATTAAAAAAAAAAACGAGTGTCATGGATTTTATCTTCAATTTCTACCACCGAGGACTGGTGGTCAGCTTGTCGACCATCTATGGCTGCATTTATCTGATGCAGACTTATGCCCATGTCTCCCACTGTCGAGGCTTCCTGCAAATTTCGGACAGTAGTGTTGTTTTTTGCAATTAAACGTGGACAGTTCCTCCTTAGATGAGGCTCTCTACACTCCCAACACTTTAATGGCTCACAGGAGTTTTCCCCAAACTTCTTCGTTCCTAGGCGTACTGTCTACCGCTACCTTGCGTATTCGGATGATTGGAGTGAAAATCCTTCCTTGGGAAACTTTTTTATACATTCCGATAAGGAGCTAGCTGGTATCCCTTCTCCCGCTGGTGCATTCCATCTTGCTTCTTATCCTTCCCGGTCTTGGAAAACACTACCTGTTGTTTATATTGGTCATAGCACGCTCGTGCCTTCCTGAATGCCTCACTGAAGGATTTGGGGCTGTCAAATTCGATTCTGTCCTAGTAAGCCTGTGGTAAACAACTTAAGAATCACTGGATCTTTACCATGTCCTCCCAAATATACGCTACAAACCTTAATAGTTCTAGAAACTTATTTATAAGGTCCTCCATTACCATTTGTCCGAGTTGTAATTCGTAAAATTCTTTCGTCTTCCTTTCATAATAGCTTTTAGAAAGGTATTGTTTCTTGAAATACTTCTTGAAGTCGGACCATTCCAACTATTTCTCCTTTAGGCCCTTGGCCAATTTCAGGTCCTGCCACCAAATGTCGGCCTTCCCCTTCAGATTGTAGATGGCCATCCTGACCGTCATGTTGCTGGAATAGTTGTAGATTTGGAAATATTTTTTGATTTCCAAAAACCATGCCTCGGCTTCTTCTCATTTCCTAGATTCTCCATCAAAAGTAGCTAGTCTAATCCTTTTAAATTCTCCTTCAAGGTGGTCTGTTTGTTTTCTTTTTTTGTCTGGTATGATTTTGTCTTCAGTTGAAGGTGTCCCTTCAGACGAACTATCTCCTTTTTCTGTTTTCACACCAGAATTCTTGGAGGCCCTCTTGCCGACCTCTTCCTCATGGCTATCATCTTTTGGGATTTTCTTGGTTACTATACTACATAGCAGGACTTCATTTATCTCTTGTTGTTCCTACTGTTCCTTCTTCAATTTTTCATTGTCGGCCTTGAAAACCTGTAGTTCAACAATAAGGTTCCTCATTGTTTCCAACACCTCTGTGGGTGAGCTTCCATCACTGTTCTGTCTCGGATCTCCCAAAGGTCCTTGCTGCGGATTCCCTTCCATCCTGATTTCTGCACCTTCTTGAGCTGCCATTATTTAACACAAAACATAAAAGATTTATGTTTGTAATCCACAAGATTTATTAGTTTTTTCATAAATCAAAATATATACTAAGCAATTAATGTGGCCCTATTCAGGCCCAGTGTTGTAACTTTTTCTCTGATACCATATGTAATGAACCTCAAAAAAATCACCATAAAAAAAAATTTCTATGACGTAATTCCATTTCGTTTAAGCTCGGAATTTAAGAGAAGGTAAGATTTATTTATGTCCATAAACTAATTAGGAAAAGTTTGAAATACTTAAAGGTGCATGTCTTCATAGCAAGAAGCACTAAAAAAAACATCACGCTAAATATCAGTGTAACTAGTTTAAAACCTTTCTGTGCAACAAATTTTGTACTTGTCACGCCCTGTACACAGTGACTTATAATGATTATCTATTATCTCTATCTTGTCTCTATCTTGGATGAAGATTCTCCATCGATTCTACTAGTCCATTCCTTACCATATTAGAGTTGTTCATATAACCAATAACTCCTACCATGTTCCTACATTTTTTGTGAAAAACAATGATCAAATGAGTTTCGATGATTTTCAAATGCCAAACACACAAAACAAAAGGGGCCATGCTATTTGCCAAAAATGTGAAGAAGAAAAAAAAAAGGACTGGAAGACCAAGGCCTCAGTACTTTAGGGCTTTCAGGGTTTGGAATCCTGCGACTTAGAAAGCCAAACATCAAAAACAACATCTCCTGAATCGCGAAAAGAAAGTGCGACCAGCACGCCAGGGGTTCGGGGTTCAGGGTCTCATGACTTCAAAAGCCAAAACATCAAATCACAGCAATTCCCAAATCACAAAAAGGAAAGTGGGACCAACACATCGGGGTTTGGGATCTCGTGTTTTTAAAAGCCAAAAACATAAAAATGCAACAATTTATGAATCGCAAAAAAGAAAGTGGGACCCACACATCGGGGTTTTGGGGTTCAGAACCTCGCGAGTTCAAGTGCCTGAACATCAACATGTCCAAACCTCTGAAATGAGAAAATGAAAGGTGGGACATGTACTTCAGGGTTTCAAGATTTCACGAGTACAGAAGCCAAACACTATCACACAACAACTCCCGAAATTATGAAAAGTGACCAACACTTCGTGATTTCAGAGCTTGGGGTTTCGCGAGTATAGAAACCAACATTATCAAACAAAAACTCCTAAAATTACGAAAAGTGACCAGCACTTTCGGATTATGGAGCTCAGGGTTTCGCGAATACAGAAACCAACATCATCACACAACAACTCCCTAAATTGCGAAAATTGACCAGCACTTCGGGATTTCAGAGTTCAGGGTTTCACAAGTACAGAAACCAACATCATCACACAACAACTTCCGAAATTGCGAAAAGTGACCAACACTTCAGGATTTCGGAGTTCGAGGTTTCGCGAGTACAGAAACCAACATCATCACACAACAACTACCGAAATTGTTAAAAGTGACCAGCACTTCGGGATTTCCGAGTTCAAGGTTTCACGAGTATAGAAACCAACATCATCACAAAACAACTCCCGAAATTGCAAAAAGGGGAAAGGTTGGACTACAATATTGAAAAATCTTTCTGTTGAAAATCTAAGGTGATAATTCAATCAAACGCAAAGGAAGAGAGTACTCTACTTCTACTGTAATTTTCACACTATTTTCAAAATTCCATGATCTTTTATCCTTTGTTGGTGTTCTTACTTCCATTCTATGAGAAAACAGGTGTAGAACGATTCAATGTATGTTTACCTATCAAAATTACGAAAGTCTAACTTATGAGTTTTATACACATATAATCTATAAAAGGGGTACAATAGGGTAATAGTTTCTGTAAAAGATAACTCCTATTATAATCACTTAGAGCCTCTTCCAGTCAATGCATTAAATGTCATCAGTACTAGATCTGTGCATCTAGGGAAATACATGAATAAGAATATCATTCCCTTAGAGTTTGGTAATTATAATTGATGTTCCGAGGGATCTAAGTTTGATTTCCTAGGGTTTTAACTACAAAGAGGACCTGCCCGATTGACGTTAATCTCCTCCTTTCCTAACTTACTTATAGAAATGTAAACTACAGGTGCATCTATCAATCATTTTACTCATAGGAGGAATAATTTTCTATAGTTTGGATGTTTATTACGAACTTCGCGATGATAGACAAATTATAATTACGAAAGGACTTCATCTTCCACAACAATAACTATACCTTAGCAGCTAGATGTGAACTTTCCCGAAGATGTATTACAACTATATAAATAAGGATTTCCTTCTCATGTATTCCTCACAATGAACAGAAAGATGGTAAACGCTATAGTTTCATTTAATCAAATACAATGCATCAGATATCAAATCATTCAAAACAGAGAATATAAATTATTCTAGTTCAGATTTTATAGATACATGACATCAGATGAAACATAGCTATTCATAATAGAGAGGGGTATATCAACATATCTTAATCAAATCTGCAGGACAAAAAAGGGAACAACCACGTTCCTCCCAACCGTAGAACAGGGCAGCCAAATCACTTGCCCAGTTCACCCCCTAGCCTGACCATGAATCCATGAGGGAAAACTTGGAGACTCCTCAACAACATTCCAAATTTTTCAGAAGTTATCCCCTTGCCTCACACTTGCTCGACAATTCTCATAACAACAAGAGGACTTGCAATCCTTTCCCCAACATACTTGGCAGCGTCCTTCCTCCTCGCATATGTTATTTATCAATTTTTTTGCCCACGTCTTTTTCCCTACTTTGTGGATTTTCATAGCTTTCTTAATCCTTAATTTTCAGGGGCTGCCAGTGGCCGAATCTTTGATTTTCCACTTGTAATAGTCAACCGAGAGGCTATTCCAACATGTTCCCCACTCATGGAGTCATGGGCAGCTGATTTTTTAGCATGGCTGTTCCATTTGTCCTCCTGCAATTAATATAAATATTTTGTTGTGATAGAAGTGTGATATTCAAATAGTTAGTTGTGTCCAAATATATCTCTTCCCAATAGTCACAATAATTAAATACAATTATTAAATTCGAAATTCAGAATTTCCATAAATGGAAAAAAAAATTCCAGATTCGAATTTGCCAAAAACGAAAATAAATTTCCAGCACATAAAAATATTTTATTTTTTTGGGGATGTCACATAACATCAATATTAAGACATAAGGAAACCCTAATTTGCCTTCTTCCCAGGAGACTAAACTAGTTAAATCATCTGAAAGTGGAGTGAGGAGATGGAACATCGAGACCTCAGAAGTATTAAAATGGGAACCAAAGAACTTTTCAACTTTTAATAGAATCAAGAATAACCCCGAAGAATTTCCTAGTAATATCGATTAACAGGAGTTACATAATGAAGAAATACTTTCATTGCAGCAGACTCTTCTCTCCTACTTAAACACAAGAGCCTAAAAAACTTACCAGGAAGGTGGTTAACACTGGTTGTTCCGATGAGCAACGATCTCCAAGGTGATAGCCTCCCACGCAGAGAAAGAAACATACAAAGTCTTTTGGACCAAGAAAAAAATTCACTTAACAGGGAAACAATACATAGAGCCTTCCGGAGTTCGCAACGACAGGGAAAAACTTGCCTAACCTTAAGGGGAAAACTTCACACTACACAAAGTAAATGTTGAAGGTACAGGACTGGTGGAGCCATGTGCTAAGGTAGAGATGGCATGACAGGATTATAGGAGGGGTCAAATGAAAGGGCCATCAGAATGTGCATGACAGAACCTAGCCATTAATCACAGGTGCAGAACCTTAACTCCATCTGACAAGTACACCTCCTACCTTAATAACAATATTGTGAAATTAATGACAGTCATGTCGAGAGACTACTAGTCGTGACTAGTTAAGTACAAACTGCTTCATCCCAGTTAAACTACCATCGTCGTTTTCTTTTGATAAGATAAAGTTGAGTTAAGAATTAGTTGAACAAGACTTTCGCATGGGATTTTTCCTTACCTAAACCCTTTTTAACATAGTGACTAGAATAACTGTAATTATGAAGGAATTCACAGTGAAATCTGTTTAAATGACTCGGACATGGTCAAATGGTATGATATGTTATGTATTTTATACTAAGTGAAAAAAAATCGACGCTACATTCTTTTTGGTAGGTGTTCCATTATTACAAGGTCAATTATATAGACTTGTGTGCAAGCATGAAGGGTCAGATATTAAAAAATAAAACTAGGACTCCAATCCGATTTGTACATTTCTATATAAATGGATATAAGATTATGAGTTCAATATCTATATGTAAAAGGAGAAATTATATGTGTTGCAAAAAGGTGCTAGAACTTTTGGAGAGCCCCTTATATAAAGTTTTTAAGTTAGTTTGGTGTAGGATTGTTCTCACATGACCAACATAATATAAATATATGATCAGAGTGAACTTCACCTATCCCTTACTTTTTACGAATCTTTTAGACTAAATTGGAGGTTAATGTCCCATAGAATTTTTTTTTTATACCAAAATTGAGGTACATTACATTCATGGGACAAAATTTCACTTTGGGTAGGGATATACAAGATTTCATCTTGCAACATAATTCAGAAGGAAGGAATCACTCTAAGTAACATTTTAATTCAACCAAAGTCCCCAAGCTTCCACATCCACTCATTGACTAATTGCAAAGGGAAAATATGAACACTTAACCAATATTGACCTCATGCTTGACATCTATATGAGAGGAGATTACCGAACAAATAATCCTTTCTAACAAAGGGTTTTAGCTCCCCACTAGTAAACTACTAAGTTTTATTTTATATGGCCTTGGAAATTTACTCTTCATTCTTAAAACTAAGGCCATATCTGTTTATTGTTTTTGGTTTTATATCAATAAAAACAAGTCTAATTCATTTTTTTATTAGTGTTTCTTCTAACAGTTTTTTTTTACTTAGAGGGATGCAGAAGTGAGAAAAATATGATGTTATTAAATGAAACATATACAAAAGAAAAAAACATGTAAATGGAAAAACTACTTTAAAATTGGAAAAGATGCTTGAATTCAAAAAATTATAAAAGGCACAAAAACCAATAAAATATTTTCAAACCTTAAATTCAATGCACCTTTTCATGCAAAATGTTTCAAACAAAGAAACAAATCCCTTTTTATTCCCATGAGAGAATAATATGTTTTCTATGTAATAGAGGCCAACATTAGTAAATAAAGCCTACGCAGGTAGAATGATATGTTTTCTATGTAATAAAG
This sequence comes from Picea glauca, assembly GCA_000966675.3. Taxonomy (NCBI): domain Eukaryota; kingdom Viridiplantae; phylum Streptophyta; class Pinopsida; order Pinales; family Pinaceae; genus Picea; species Picea glauca. The sequence goes on from JZKD02S1619429.1 coordinate 1,487,591, forward strand.
GCCGACATTAGTAAATAAGGCCTATATATAATGTGAACATGTCAATTGTAAGAAGACTTAATAGAAGCTTCCACTTCTAGAATGATCTTCCTCTAGAATGTTCTTAAGAAGATAGAATTAGTATAAATAGAAGTAGAAGGCATGAACAAGTATTGTCTTGAGAATTATTGTAATAGAGCATTGCTCTATTAGAGGTTTCCCTCTCGAAGAGGCAAGTGATCATTGATTTCATTCAATAATGGTATTATTGTTTGTGTTCTTATTCTCATTATTTTGTTGTTCCACTGGTATTTGCTGCAATATTTTTGTTTATGCTTCTTACAATACACTTGGTACCTTATAACTAATATCAAAGCACTTTCCTATGTGGAAAATATCGGAATTTTTTTTGTCAAGGTAGATATGTGTACTGTCAGTGTCTTTAAACCATAGAGATATGTCGTTCAATGGGTAAAATTGTGGTTGGGGAATACTACACGCAGAAAATAAAGTCAGTTTCATAGGGTTACTTGAAACAAACGTTTCATCATGTTATAAACCGCTATAACCCTTATTAGTACCCATTTGATTAGTACCACATCAGATAGAATATGTACAAGGCTATCACTCCCACGTATTGTAAGGTATATCACAAGTCTATTAGGTCTCTTGAAACTAGCTCTAGATCAACTGATATTTTGCTTGACTATTATAGTGTCATCGAGAACAACACTTAGAAAAATACTCTCTAGTACCTAGGTAATTAGGTTGTATGACTAAGGGTGCAGGCAATCCTCCTTAGTTGGTTCCCTAAGATATTGGATTGAGAGGTATTGTTCTACATGTATATCAGAGATCCATAACACAAGGAAAACCCTTACCTGTAGGAACCCTGAACTAACCCTTGGGAATGAAACAAAACATAAAATGAATAGAATGGATATTTGTTCATGCAATCCTACCTATTGCATTCTAGTTGTAAAATTCCTACACAATTTTCCCCATTAACAATTTGGTAATTATGTCATTGTAGTATTATTCAGGCTAGATTATAAATCTGCAAGAGAAAAAGAATGAGGATAGTGGTCCCACCGAAACCCTTATTTGGGACCTATCTCATTGGATTTTCGTCTTCCCCCTAATCGTTATGGTAGCTATCACTTATAAGCCTCCTTTTTTAACTGGACCCACCCACCCTTCCCGGCACCCTTATCTAGCACCTATCCAATTGACTTAATCTCTTTGCACTGATCATCATGGTACCCTTCACTAGTAACCTATTTTATGTGAAAATACACCTACCCACCACTTGTAAGGTATTAGGTGTATTATAATAAGTAGAAACATACATATTGCACCAAAGACTAATGGAAAAACAAAATAATGAGAATAACGACACCAAAAATAATACCTTTATTGAATGAAAGTAGTGTTCACTTGCCTCTTCGAGGGGGAAACCTTCGACAGAGAAATGTTATATTACAATAATTCTCAAGACCAAACTTTCCCATTCCTCATACTTCTATTTATATTAATTCTATCTTTTAAACAACATCTTAGAGAAATATATTTATAGAAGCGAAAGTTTCTATTAAGTCTTCTTGCAATTGACTTGTTCACATTATTATATAGGACTTATTTACTGATTTCTACCTTTAGTACATAGAAAACATATTATTCTACCTATGAAGGACCTTTTTAGTAATGCCATCCTTTATTATGTAGAAAACATATTATTCTACCTATGTGAGGGGTTAGGAAGGTTAGGTGCATGTGTTCCAAATTTTGCACCCTCAACAAGCTCACAATCAAAGACAAATTTCCTATTCCTATCATTGATGACCTGTTGGATAAATTGAGTGGTTCTCAATGCTTTACTAAACTTGATTTCCATTCTGGGTAGCAATGGATACATATGAAAGAGGAAGAAATTCCCAAATTTTTATTTAGAACTCATGAGGGTCACTATCAATTCTTGGTCATTCCCTTTGGCCTCTGTAATGCTCCCACCACTTTCCAAAGTCTCATGAATCATTTCTTCCACCGTTTCCTATGTCATTTTGTCATATTTTTCTTTGATGATATTTTCATCTATAGTAAAACTTGGAAAACTAATATCGCCCATGTGGTTCACATTCTCCATCTAGTCTCTCAACACAAACTTTTCCTCAAATAATCTAAGTGTTCCTTTGGAGCTTCAGAAGTGGAGTACATGGGTCATATTTTCGAAAAGGATGGTGTACTGGTGGATCGTAAGGAAATTGAATCTATGAAGGACAACTATCTCCCTAAAACTCTTAATATATTGTGTGGTTTTATGGGTTTAACGAGCTATTATCACAAGCTTGTTCAGAATTATGGAAATATTGTAGCACCTCTAACTTGTTGTGTATGTGTTATATTCTCTGCCTTGGGAAACATGACACCTACCTCGGGAAACATGTCGTGTATTTATGTGGTTTTTTCGACACATGGTTTTTGTCGATGGTTTTCTATTTTCAGTTAAGGAATTAGGGTTTTGGACTAATCCAGGTCATTGGGTTAGGGTTTTGGATGCCGTTGGCTCCTATATTTATATTGTATTGTAAACAATGTAACAAAATGAATGAATATAATATACGTTGGTTTTCCTGGTTTGGGTTTCCAGGGGAAAAATCTTTGTGTAATGTTTATATTTGCCATTGTATCTTTTCTGTTATTTTTTGAATATCAGTTTACAATAGACATTGTACAAGGTTAGAATTTACATAACTTCTCTCCTTAAAAATAGTAATTTCAGTTGGACTTTAAGAACTGATCAATCCTTCCACGCCTTGAAAGAGGCTATGTGCATGACTCATGTCTTGGCACGACCAAACTTCAACAATACTTTTTTACTGGAATGTTATGCTTTAGGGAAAGTAATTGGGGCAGTCCTAATGCAAGATGGTCAACCTTTGGCTTTAACTAGCAAACAACTTTCAAAGAGACATTTGATCCAATCAATCTATGAAAAGGAAATGTTGGCTATTATGCATGTAATGGATCTCTCGTGTCCTTATCTATTGGGGAAATGTTTCCAAATTAAAATTCATCATCAAAGCCTCAAATAATTCTAGAAAAATGAATTTCATCCCCAAAGCAACAAAAATAGGTGACCAAGATGTTTGGACATGATTATGAGATCATTTACAAGAAGGGAACAAAAAATATGGTTGTTGATGCTCTTTATAGGAAGTGTGAAGAAGAAGGGTCCCTCTTTTTCCTCTCCTTCATTTTCCCATATTGGCTCCAAGATGTTCTCCAAGAATGGATGCAAGACCCCAAACTTTCTCTCTCGATCCAACAATTGCAACACCATTCTTAAGCTTCTCCCAGGTACTCTTGGCACAATGAATAACTTCCCTACAAAGGCTATTTATATTTAAGAAAAAAGATACAAATTAAATCCATGGTGCTTTCTAAGATTCATGCTTCACCCACAACTGGGCATTCAAGCTTTACCAAAACATATGAATGGGTCAAACATTCTTTTTTCTAGGAATGTATGAAACATGAAATCCTCGCCATTGTGGCTAAATGTGATAGCTTCCAATGCCATAAAGAGGAAATTGTCATGAGTCTAAGAACACTCCAACTGCTCCCAATTCCACCTACTATTTGGATAGATATTTATATGGAATTCATTGTCGGCTTACATAAATTGAGCAATAAGACTATCATCATGGTGGTAATAGATCTTATATCCAAATCTGCTCATTTTTGTTCTCTTCAACACCCATTCACCGCATCAACATTAGATCATTTTTTTATAGAAAATATATTCAAACTCCATGGCATTTCTCATTATATTATCTCCAACTATGATCCAACTTTCAACAACAATTTTTGGAACTAATTTTTCAAGATCCAAGGAACCCAATTGCATCTCAACATCACCTATCACCCATAGACTAATGGACAAATTGAAGTTGTCTAGAAATGTTTGGAAACATTTTTTTGGTTCTTTTCATCTAACATACTGACTCATTGGCTTGAGTGGACACTCACATCACCCCCTTTGAAGCGGACTATGGGAACAAGACACCATCAGTTCTCTCATACATGTTAGGTGTCTCCAAGGTTCAAGAGGTAAAAAATACTCTTACAGTCCACATGGCCATCCTCCGTACCCTCAAAGAAAATTTGGTAATGGCTTAGAATCGCATGAAGGAACAAGCAGGTCAGGGATGTTCAAAATGCCAATTTGTTGAACATTGTAAAAAAATTGCCCCCAAATTTTATCGTCCTTATATAATGATCAAGTGAGTAAGGCTCGTCGCCTACTAGTTGGATATTCCTAGTCACCCTAAGCTCTGTTTGGTGTTTTATGTCTTGTTCCTAAATAAATTTATTGGAAATAAGTGCTAGACTCAAACTACTCTCCCTGATTTGGTGAAGAAGGATCCATTAGGTTGCAACCACATGCCATATTGGAACAACGTGAGTGTCACCTCCATCAACAAACCACCAAGGAAGTATTATTTTAGTGAAAGAGTACACCAACAGAAGATGTCACTTGAGAGTCAACTACCATTCTGCACCAATTTCTCCATGTCAATCCTTGAGGAAAATCTTTTTTTTCAAGGGGAGGGCATGTTAGGGACCTAACCTCCCTAACCCGTCACTTAGTTAGAATGATATAGTTTCTATGTAATAAATGTTGGCATTAGTAAATAAGGCCTACGTAGGTAGAATAATATATTTTGTAGGTAATAAAGGATGACATTAGTAAATAAGGTCTATATAATATTGTGAACAAACAAATTATAAGAAGAATTAATAAAAGTTTTCGCTTCTAGAAGGATCTTCCTCTAGAATTTTCTTTAGAATATAGAATCAGTACAAATAGAAGTAGAAAGCATGATAAATTCTTGTCTTGAGAATTATTGTAATAGAGAACTTCTCTGCTAGAGGTTTCCCCCTCAAAGAGGTAAGTGAACATTTCTTTCATTCAATAAAGGTATTATTATCGGGGTTGTTATTGTCATTATTTTTTATTTTGTTGGCATTGGCAACAATATTTCCATTTCTACGTATTATAATACAGTTACAGATCTCAAGCTTGTAACAACTTTTTGTTGCTATATGAGATGCTTGCAGGTTGCTAGAAGGCAACCAATGTGCTTCTTGGGAGTTTCTCTAAGGAAAATTATGTGTTCTTGTAGGTTTCTCAAAATAAGGTAGAGATAAAACGCTATTGTACCCCAATATAGTCATGTGCAACAAACTCAGCAAATGAAAAATGCAAGAAACAAGTAAGAAATCATAAATTTTTTAATTATGTAGAAATAAGAAGAAATATGTTAGAGATAACAGTTAGACCAAACTAGAGGGATGGAAAAAACAAAGGGAGGAAAAACTAATAGGAATAACTCATAGAATTATTCTAGTGGAGTCATCGTTTTTGTTGTGAGTAAATATCCTTGGTGAGTAGGGTTAACTCATTGATAAATAAATAAAATGTAACTCAATATTTTTCCATAATTCACAAATTACTCTATTAGATGAAATGGGATAAAATCAAGAAAAGTACATGGGATTGTGTAACAAATCCTCTTGATCCCCATGAACAATCCAAACTTCAATCTTCAAATCCCATATGTTGCTCTAGAACTGCACACAAAACAAGAGACAAACTTTCCTCGGTATAATGTTTCATAATGATTCGCCGGTGAAAAATAAATATCTTTATATATTTATCAAATCAGAATAAGGATAAGAGAATATACCATATTATTTCATATGACACCTTCGTCACTAGAGGTTGGGATTCTCTGGACCGCCGATCAATTTCAACTCCACTCGAGGGGAGTTTAGGTCCAACTCAAAACCAAACAATGAAATCAAAACGAGGAAGTATTGATAGTGAATACACTATAAAAAATCTAGTCAAACAATCCTCTAGACAATTCTCCATCATGTATGTACTCTAATTAATCATTGTCTCTTCTCCCAACATAAGATTCTTATTCATACCAATGAAATCAAAACGAGGAAGTATTGATAGTGAATACACTATAAAAAATCTAGTCAAACAATCCTCTAGACAATTCTCCATCATGTATGTACTCTAATTAATCATTGTCTCTTCTCCCAACATAAGATTCTTATTCATACCAATGAAATCAAAACGAGGAAGTATTGATAGTGAATACACTATAAAAAATCTAGTCAAACAATCCTCTAGACAATTCTCCATCATGTATGTACTCTAATTAATCATTGTCTCTTCTCCCAACATAAGATTCTTATTCATACCATGAAGAAGTGATTTAGTTCATGGGGATGGAGATCAAGGTTGTAAAAATATATAGCCTATATAGCCTTTATCTTCACTTAAGGGCATGAATTTTGAGCATTTATTATTGTTTTAGCAAGTTTGAAGGTGCTAGCTGATTAAGTAACTCACTAGTTTTCA
>JZKD02S1619429.1:1526938-1541106 GCA_000966675.3 Picea glauca
AGATACTCCAACAAGCTAGAATCACCACTAGTAAGTCCTCCTTGGACTCATGCAAGGAATTTCCTCTCCTCTTCTTCTTAAAAAAATATAACTTAGGTTTTATCACCAAACCCTAACTCCAATTCCTCCTTGGGGATTAAACCCTATCCCTAGACTTCAAGAATTATTTAAGAAACCCTAACACCTTAAGACAAAGGGAGATAAAGTACACAGAAGATTGAGCTAGAGAGAAAGAGAAACTATACCTCTTTCTCTTGAATATCTAACCAAAGTGTAAAGAATAATAAGCACACATATTTGAATGATGTTCATAATTACTTTGTCCTTCTTCTATTTATATGAGAGGTAAGGGAGGCCTACAATGACAAGTGGGCATAGTCCACTATGAAACAACACAAGTAATTCCACACATGTAAAGTGATCTACACCAACTAACACTTTTCAAGATCCTAGGTGATAATGATCAACAAGAAAGGATACAAGGCATGAGTACTACTCCTTAAGGTCCAACACTCCTCCTCCAAGGATCTAACGCTCCAATGAATATACAAGATCATGTGCCTCCTTAGGGACCACCATATTTACATGTTCACTCCCTCAACTCAACTATATTCCTTCATGTAAGAAACCAAACAACCCCATGCTATCTAGTTCTCAATGCCCTCTTTTAGAATGGCGAATTCTCATCATCTAATGCAAGTAATCATCCAAAAAGGAAAACTCCCTCCATGTGTCACATACATTGAGAACTCACCAAAGTCCAAGTCTCCAATGCTCCAAGGAAGAATTATATGAAAGTATCCATATAAGGTCTATCGTTGAAGAGTAAGCCACCTATAATCTGCAAGTCCATCATATACCACCAAGGGTTAACCATACACCATGTTTCCTACATGTCATGTAGCAACCCCAAGAAAGTGTCAAATACATTGAGAAGTCACCAAGCTCCATAAGTCGCCAATGCTCCAAAGAAGAATTCCATGAAAGTATCCATATAAGGTCTATCAACCAAGAGTAAGCCACATCTAATGTGAAATTCCATCATAGACCACCAAGGGTCAACCATACACCATACATCCTACATCTCCTGTAGAACCCCCAAGTATGGTGTAAACACTTTTGGAGTGATCCCGAAACTAATAATTAGAAATATAATAATGTGATTTCTATGGTCTAGGAAAAGGGAGAGTGAGAGTATCACCTTGGTTAAATGACAGACCATTGAAAAAACAAAAGAATTAGAAGGTTGGGGGGTGAATAATATAAACCATCATAGGAAGGATCTAGTATCTAAGTGTGTATGGAGGTTGATCCAAAATAAGGGGATGTGGAGCAAAGGTATTACCCAAAAATATATTGAATCTAATTCAATAGAATATTATCTTAGAATATCTTCCAAGAAGATTCAAAATGTGTCAACCATTTGGAAGGTCATTATTCTATCCTTTCTACTGATAATAAATTGGTATGGAAGATGGTGAAATAGTTCATTTTGGTGTTCGTCCACGGGTGGGAAGTGGGGATACATATAAGATTCCTGAAAGATTATTTGATACTCTTCATGAGAAGGGAATTTTCATTATAGCTTCACTACCTTACCAAACGAGACCACCATCTAGCATCAATAAGAGAAAATGGCAAACTCTTTAGATTTGAATGGGATTGAATGTGAAATCTGGGAGGCATATATAGATAATTTTAAGAAAAGCCATGTCAAAATCAAAGAGACAAAAGATGAACTAGTATGGTCTAAGAACCCTTGTTTGGGAATATAGACTCCTTGGGTTAAGTTATAATACCATGTGTGAAAATGAAAGGCTCAAGTAAACCTAATGGTGATGGAAACCACTTTCAAAGATTCAATCCTCTCTTAAATCTAGATTAGTTATGTGATTAGATAAAAGGAACAAATCCCTCACTTGGAAAGTATTATAGAAGATGAATAGGTAGGGGCCTAATAGATGTCCCCTATGCAAGGAGAATGAAAAAACCATTAGTCATTTGTTAATCTTTCATGCATATTCTAGCCAAGATTGGAAGGAAATAGAAAACGTGGCAAGGATTAAAGAAAGATGTCAAGCATAGAAAATTATAGATTCTTTCCAAACTTGGCAATAAAAAAAAAAAAAAAAATTATCCAATCCCTACCTTTGACAATAACACGTGGCATTTGGTTTGCACAAAATTGCATCACTTTCTTGGATAGACACATCCCATTGTATCAATGTGCGACCCAAATCAAATCCTTATTTTAAAGTTTCAAGCCTCATCCTAAGATTAAACTTTGAAGACAAACAGTCCAAGAGAATATAGATAAGTTTGGAATATGGGGGTGTTTTGAGGAAGCATGTTAGGGAAACTAGGCGGATAGTCTATTTCTATGTCTCATTTATTTAAGTTCGATGTATGTTTGGGTAGGGGAACCAACAATTATGCTGAGATTATTGCATTGAAATTACTTCTACTCTTCTCTTCTAAAAAAGGGGCTTCTAAACTTTATGTTTTTTGTGATTCCATGGTGGTGATTAAATAGATGATGAGAATCTAGAGGATTGGAAATCTATCTTTGAGACCCATTTATGAGGATATTTTGAGATTCAAATTTTCCTTCAACACCATTTCAGTTGCTCATGTCTATAGAGGGCACAATGTAGAATTAGATACTCTCTCCAAAGATGGCTTACAATTTGGTGTAGGTTTTTGGTATCTGCTAAAATCAAACGATGGATAGATTTCTAAGTATACTCTTTTAGCTTTGGATTCATCAATAATTAAGTGTTTCCTTTCTGTGGATGTCACATTTCCCTTTTTTCTTTATTTTATGGAGTGGAAATTTATTGATAGGTTCTAGTATAGGATCGACATGTCTTAGACATTTGTAGTTTTATGGCTCTTTGTTTGTAACAATTCTAGAAGGATCATTGACACTATTTTTGTATAATCTAGTGACGCTATCATGGTTTTTTCATGATATCTTTATGTATCTTTGATAAGAGTCTTATTAACCTAATTAGGGAACATTTCATCGATAATTCATGACTATATTGACTGTTGTGATATATAATTTGTCCATAAAATTATCTTGAAATGGAATAAGCATATATAACATGTAACTTTCGTTCTTTTTGAATGAATTTTTTTAATCTTTTTCAAGGAAAATACTAGTAATAATAAAATTTTAAGGTCATAACCTAGCTTGACACCAAATTGATGTATGAGACATTTTTTTGTGGGACAATGGACCCCCTTTATGTGGCAATTTGAATACTTAGTCTATGAAGGTTTGCATACCCTACTGCCTCTAGACTCAAAATTGTGACCTCCAAGGAAGAAAGACATGGTATTAATCATTAATCTTGCTCAAGTTGTACTAAAGATGTATAGTGGGCCTAATGGTTAAGAACATATGCTTCATTCTTGGAAGTCGCAAGTTTGAGGATAATGATGATAACATTTTTATCATTCCCTGTCCTACAAGGAATACTATAGTCAATGTGCAAGTTTTGTGCATTGATAATAATCTATCATTTTCAAAGCATATATCTTAAGTTTTAATTTAGATTGGTTTCACATCTTATTGTCACAGTGAACAAATGTTTCAACAAAATCCCTATTCACCACCATAATAATAAATCACTGACTTACTACATTAAATTCACTTGCTCTAACACTAACACTTCTCATTAATGTCTCCTATGTGGGTTGCATTGTCATCTTCATTGACTTCCATTTATTGAAATTAATATTCCTTGTTGTCATGTGCAATGATTTCCACTTTCTCAAAAAAATTCCCTTACAATAAATTACAATAACTTGACTCCTTGGCATCCTCAAGAATAAATGAATTCATGCACTCCCCTTTGAAAATAGACTACCTCTCTCTTTATGATTTTTAACAGACTTTTCGCATGATGATGACATACCTAACAACTATTTAAAGTGTGTATGACGTTGGTATCTCGTCTCATATATATTTCTTATATTACACTCGTTCACTCTGAAATCTCAAAAATCTCCATCCGTCGGGCATCATATCATGATATCAATCATTTTCTCTACATCAAATTTGATCCCTTAAATATAATGAACTCTCATAAATTTCAACCACTTTCGTCAATCGTTTTCTGAACATCTAATTTGATCACTTAAATTAAATTAAATATGTCACAATTCAACCCATCATTTTTATAATTATTACACATTTTGGTAATCATTGCTTCTCATATCCTTACATCAATTTATTATCTATTTTAAATATGATTTCTTTTTGGATTATTTGAGGTAAATTGATGCATACGATAATGTATATAGTGTAGAAAAATGATATTTTTTGTGTGCAGATGGTACCATATCACCCAACTTGGATTGATGCATATCCGATGGGTGACGAGAGGCACGTAGTATCCTCACCTTGTTGGCGTGCGCCCAACATATTGTTTTTAAAAGCCCATACTTGCACTTCATATATATATAATGTAGATGCAAGGACAAACAACAAACAATCCAAAATAACACTTATTTCTAATTATAAGTAGTTGATAGTAATGAGGCCCATGCAAATATTCCTTAGACCTCCATGCTCACACACAAGATCCATATGGTAGGTAGAGATAGAGAATCATATATTATATAAAATTTCATCTAGTACCAATAAGTGCCATGTTCAATATTATAATTAATCATACCCTTTGTTATTAGTCCCTTGCCCTTGGGGTTAGGGAGTATTAATAATCGGTCCACATTGTTATATTAATTCCTACACCAAAACCAATGCAAACACAAGATGTTAACCAAATTTTTAATCGATCCATCAAATTCGCGATCTCACATTTTATTTTTTATCATAACTTTTCAGTTTGACGTCTTATTTGGCCTCTTTTGGATACAGAGTGCAAAGTCTATGGTTTGAAACTTAGGAAATGATCAGTACATATAGGTGTGCATCTATTGAAGTGAACTAATGCTATATCCAGAGCTAGTATTAGTTTGTTAACATTTAATGTTTACTCTCTTCACTCCCTTTCTTCAGTTAGATTCTTGAGTCAGGTTACTTATTGAATTAGGTTCTTGAGTTAGGTTACATGCCCAATGCAGGCTCAGAACCATGCGTGTAAGGACACACAACCACCCTTATATTTCTTCTTTACCTTCTCACCTACTCAAACTTCCTTTCATATTCTTGCTTGCAGCTCAATCCCCAAAATCAATCTTCGGTCTGCTCTTGGCAATTGCCTTCTTCTTTACCTATTCACTTGCTCAGAGGTAGAGTTGTCTTTCTCTAGCTTAAGGCTCTCACACGTGGTGTAAGACTAACTCTAGATTGACTCAAGCATCAAGTTCCTCAACTTCACTCAATTTGCCTATGCTCCTCAAATGATCAATTGACGTATACATGTGTTCCGTTTAGGTAATCCCATTGAGGTAACATTGAAGTTTGACCCTTTATCTCTCGGTCTATATATATGTTGGCATCGTCCCGTCGACAACCGCTCTCACTCAACTCGCCATCAATTAAATCAATCTGGGTTGTGTGGCAACTAATCATTCTTTGCTCCTCAACAAATTTGGAATCAATGTAAGTAACAATATTGTGGGTTAGGCTTATCTCGTACCTTCCTTATTATTCCCTTCCCTCCCCTTCTTCTTCCCAACATTAGGGGATATTGGGCTTGGTTGGCTGGTTGTTGGAGGTGGAATGATTTGGGCCTGTATTTTTCAAGATGGACTGAAGGTGGACAAAACAAGGAGACAATAAATTCTCAACACAGGTATATATGGTTGCTTAAATGTTCAGGTTTCACTTTTTCCTACTTTAATGTTCATAGTGCTTTATAGTTGAGTGGACAAATAATGAATAATGAATGGAGCTGTGGTTAATGTACCTGTTCCTTATTCCTAGTTATATAGAGACTAATCCTTGTTCCAAAGAGAATGTTGAACTAGATCGTCCTTCTACATGTTCATTAAGCGACGTTGAAGCTACTTGACGTCGAAGTTCCATTTCAGCGATGAAAATCCTATTGCAAATACCATCAGCCTGCAAGCCATTACAATTCCATCGAAGGGTCACCCTCGACCCATCAAGGGGTGTTTGATTCCGGAGCTAGTCTTTTCTTCGGTACTTGTTTTTGAGAATAGGTTAGCTCATCTAATGAATAGGATCTATTTTTAGAATGGATAATATCAATCTCTTGTCTTTTGGTTTGGCAGGATTCCTCGGATTGTCTTGAATTAGAATTAAACTAAGCTAGCTTTCCTTGAACAAGAATAGAATCTGTAACAAGAAAGACACTATCTATCCTATATTGGGATGATACAGACCCCCTATCCCTCTTAAGGGTTGTGCGACCTCCTGGTCAGGATCTTTTGATTCCAAAGCCGAAATGGCTCTTCTGGTTCCAAACTGGAATCCTTCGAATGAACACACAGGTCCCCCACAAATGATCAGTTGGCTTTTCCAAGCACCAAGCGTGAGCTCCCACAGCACACGATCAAGAGTCGTGACCTTGCGCTAAGCTGAAAAGGGTGCTTGTCATGTACTGGAACTTCACAAATCAAGCATCACGTCCCTTTTCCCTTCCAATCCCTGGTCGTTGAAATGCTTCAAAAGTCAAGCATCCCGTCCCTTCGTCCTTCGAACCCCCAGTTACTAAAATGTTGAAATATCGTGGGCCGAGACTTCACAAGTCAAGTGTTTTGTCCTTTCATCCTTCAAACCCTCAGTTGTCAAAATACCAAAATGTCCCAGCACCTATTCGTTCGGGTTTTCATGTTTCACGAAATCTAGGTGCAAGGGATATCTCTGCTCCTTGGAATCCCCAGTTGTCGAAATGTCCCAGTGCCTATTCTTTCAGGTTTATGCATTTCACTAAATCTGGGTGCAAGGGATATCTTTGTTCCTTGGAATCCCCAGTTTCTGAAATGTCGAAATTCCTTGTTCTTTCTGGGTTTCGTGATTCGGGGAATCAAGATGCAGGTGTCCCGGTCCTTTGTCTTTTGAATCCCCGATTGTCGAAATGCCAAAATGTTGAAATGCCAAAATCTCGAGGCACTTGATCAACGACTCACAACGCCCTCCATATCTATGGTAAGATATCTTCCCCGTCAGTGAACTCCTCGCAAATCCACTTGATCCAATGCTTGTCGTATTTCACGACTCTCCTCGAGAGTTCTCCACCATCCGTTCAGATATTCAAGATCTCCTCTCCTGGATCTACACAATGTTAAAGTCTGTGCTCCTACTTCAAATTGGACAGTCCGCGGGATTCTCCACCACAACCCAATGCTCGACGACGTTCTTCCTCCTGAGATTTTACTCACTTTAGACTTAGAGATTTTCTAGGTCTTCGAAGTCTCGGTCTTCGTTCCTTCCAGGAAATGTGTTCCTGGATCTCGATAACACTTTTCGAAGCGTTATCCCTCCTGAGCTTTGTTTGGTTCAGACTTCAATTTCCCACGCACTCCTTGCGTTTCAGGGATTTCGATAACTCATATCCACGGTTTTTCTCGCAGAGAAATTCCTCTTGATCTCCTTATGTTCCTCTCTAGATCGATGCACACCTTGCAGACCTTCTAATGAATAGAAACAATTGAAACCGGAAAAACTGACAGTTCCATCCACTTTTTCATGTAAACAGAAATGACAAGAAAATGCACACTGTCCACACACCATACATTTCGATCAATTTTCCATTCTTTTATATTCACAAGTGCCCAAGGGCTACAAAATACATTCAAAATTTCAGTAACTCAAAACACTGAGATCTCCTGCTAACTCACAGTTCTCTCTCTTACAACTAATTTCTCTCTGTATTGCATCCCCCCTCTAACTAGGTGTACAAACTTCTACATAACTGAAAAATGTTTCTAGTGTTTCCCCTGCCTACTTGCCTACTCTAAAATTCATCCTACGCTATCTTAGTTCAATCAAATTCCAGAGTCGACGTGTAAACTCCTGCTCTGTTTACAATTTCAAAACTTGCCTCAAAGTGTAAAATTGAGCATTGGTTCAAGCGTGCCTCCAGAGGTGAATTCTGACGCTGAGTCGAGGCGGATTCCAAAATCGGTTGTAACTGCCCATGTTGAGGTTCTAGAAGAACTCTCATGTGTTGAGTGGTCCTGCCTCTGTGTGCTTGCCAACGATGCTCCTGCATCATACTCCCCTTGACAAAAATTCATGGAATCTTGTCCATGAGATCCTTTACTGACTTTCCCTACTTCTGCATAGCAACTTCATTTTCCCAACTAGCATCTTCTATTGGGCATCCCTTCCATTTGACCAGATACTCAAAATAAGTCTTCCTCCTAGTCTTCTTGCCAATCCTCTGATCAAGAATCTTCTCCATCTGTAGCTTCTCTGCCACATGCATCTTCTTCTCCCACTGAATCTTTCCTTGATCTTTTGATCCTCCTATGTCATCTTTCATGTAAGGGTGCAGTTTTGAGACATTGAATATGGGTGAAATTCCCACACCATCTGGCAGCTCGATATCATAGGCGTTTGCATCAAACTTCCTCAAGATCTTACAGGGTCCTATCTTCTTCATCTTCAATTTGTTATATGTTCCCTTACGAAACCTTTCCTTCCTGAGATGTGCTAAAACCTAATCTCCCACTTCAAATTGAAGTTCCTTGTGATGTTGATCAACTCGGTGCTTGTGTTTATGGTTAGAACTCTATAATTGTTCTTTGATCTGACTATGGAGTCTCTACATTTCAACAGCAAAATCCTCTGCTCCAGCGCTTTTGATCTCTCCTTGTTCCAAGTCCCTTAACTCAGACACTCCCCTGGGTTTCATTCCATAGAGTATTTGTAATGGGCTCCTTCCAGTGCTTCTGTTTGGTGAGTCATTGTATGCAAATTCTTCTTGTGGCAGAATCTGATCCCACTAGTTATGGTGTTCAGTAACCAGGCTTCTCAATAAGTTTCCCAAACTTCTATTTACCACTTTAGTCTTCCCATATGTTTGAGGGTGATAATATAAGATGAAGGACAAATATGTCCCCATCTTCTTCCACAACATCCTCCAAAAGTGACCAACAAATTTTGTGTCTCTGTCTGAGACAATGCTCCTGCGTAGACCGTGAAGTCTCACAACTTCTCTGAAAAATATATTTGCAACATGTGTTGCATCACTCGTCTTCTAGCATGGGATGAAATGTGCCATCTTTGAAAACCTATCCACCACCAAAAATATGGAATTGAATCCCCTTGGCAATCCCAACACTAAATCCATGCTTATTTCATCCCAAGGCCTCTCTGGTATTAGCAATGGTTGATACAATCTATTGTTCTGTCTTTTCCCTTTTGCATGTTGGCATATCCTACATTTGCTCACAAACTTTATCACTTTTGTTCTCATACCTGAAGAATAGTATGAACTGCTGACTTGTGCAAACGTTTTATCATGGCCGAAATGTCCAGCCAATCCTCCACTATGCTTCTCCTTCAGAAGATTGTCCATCGTTGAGCATCTTGGTATGCACAATTGATTTCCTTTGAATAACAATCCTTCCTGAACCATATACTCTGTCCACTCACTTATATCTCTCAGTATAGGGCTTGGACATGCTTCGTATGCCTTCTTGAAATTTGTATCATCACAATACATATCCTTAAGGTGTTCACACCCCAAGGTCTCCACCTGGAATTCTTGCAGAATTAAACATCTCCTGCTTAACGCATCAACAACTTTGTTAGTATTCCCAGCAATATGTTTTATCAAAAAAGTAAAATTTTGCGTAAATTCAACCCATTTTGCATGCCTCTAATTCAGTTTTTCTTGTCGTGTTATGAATTGTAAAGCTTGGTTATCGCTGTACAAGAAAAACTCTTGTAGGACAAGATAATGCCTCCATTTATTCAATGCTTGAATTATGGCATAGAACTCGTTGTCATATGTGGAGTATTTCCTCTTAGTCTCATTCAACTTCTCGCTGAAATAGGTAATAGGTCAATTGTTCTGACTCATAATTGCTCCTATTGCAACTCCACTTGCATCACATCTTACCTAAAATGTCTTCCCAAAATTTGGCAAGGCCATAATTGGTTGTTCTGTTATCTTCTCCTTCAGTATATTGAAGCTCCTTTCGGCCTCCTCTATCCATTTAAAATACTTGTGTCCCTTCTTTACTATATCCATCATGGGTGCACAAATCCCATTGAAGTCTCTAATGAACTTTCTATAAAAACTTGTTAAACCATGAATGCTCCTTACTTCGAACATGCTCCTTGGCGACGGCCATTCCCTGATTGCTTTCACCTTTTCTAGATCCATCTTCAGTTCATTCGAAGAGATCAAAAAACCCAAGTAAATGAGCTTTGTCTTCATAAAAGAGGACTTCTTCATATTGATCAATAGCTTCTCTTGTTGTAGCCTCCTCATTACTAGCGTTAGGTGTCTCAAATGCTCCTCTTTAGTCTTGCTAAAAATCAGTATATCGTCCATATATACAACCATGAACTTTCCAATGAAATCTTTCATAATTTCAATCATCAACCTCATAAAAGTACTCAGGGAATTCGTTAAGCCAAATGGAATAACTAGACACTCATACAAACCTTCATTCATCTTAAAGGTTGTTTTCCATTCATCACCTTCTCTCATCCTGATCTGGTGATATCCACTTTTCAGATCTATCTTAGAAAAAAAATTTGCTCCACTTAAGCAATCCATTAAGTCATTCATTCTCGTTAAAGGAAATTTGTACCTGATGGTGATCTTGTTTATGGCTCTCAATTCTGTGCACATTCTCCATCCTCCATCTTTCTTTGGGCTTAACGTAGTTGGTACTGCGCATGGGCTCAAACTTTATCTGACTAAACCCTTATCCAGCAACTCTTGGAATTGGTTCCTCACCTCCTCATTCTCTCGAGGTGTTAATCTGTACGCTGCTTTGTTTGGCAGGCTTGCTCCTAGTATCAAGTCAATGTGATAATTGATACTCCTGATGGGTGGCAATGAGTTTGGCAACTCATCCACCACTATATAAACAAAATTATCCAGTAGCTCCTGAACTTCTTCAGGTAAATCATCCACTAATGTACTCGTAAGTATGACTCTGGGCTTCCTCACCACAGCGAACTGCATCTCTTGTTCTTCCTTGACTTCTTTCAGGAGTTCCTTTCCACTCATGAGAAGTATGCTTGTGCTGGTTTCCTTTTTCGCTCTCTTCTCCTCCATTGGCAGCAACATATGCGTCCTACCATTCTTCTCCAATGTATATGTATTCTTCCTTCCATCGTGAATGACATTTTTGTCAAATTTCCATGGTATTCCCAACAAAATGTGGCATATGTCCATGGGAATTACATCACATGGGATTTCATCTTTATATCCTCCTATTTTAATTTCAACCATGCATTGTTTAGTGATCATTACCTAGTGTCCTTTTTGCAACCATGAGACTTTGTATGGCCTTGGATGTGTAGTTTTCTTCAGCTCCAATTTCTCCACCATCTCTTTGGATACTAGGTTGTCAGTACTCCCATTGTCAATGATCACCTTGCATACTTTATCCTTAGTCTTGCAAGCTATCCTGAAGAGATTGTTTCTATGTACTGGCTTTTCAATTTCTGCCTCTGGTTTTAAGAGAACTTTTCTCAACATCAGGGATGCTCCATCCTCTTCTCCTTCTTCTTCTAGGGACATTCCCAAGACATGTGAGCTTCTCCTCCTTCCTCCTTCTTCTAGGGACATTCCCAATACATGTGCCCTATCTTTCCATAGTTATAGCACTTTACTCCTCCTCTACCTCTTCCTCTAGAAGAGTTTCTTCCACCACTCTATCTTCCTTGTGAACTTCCTCCTCGTTCTGAGTGATTGTGTGGTTTCTTAGTGTTGTCCTTAGACTGATGTGCTCTGTCACGGTTAAATCCATTGCTTTTTCTTGGGATCGAGCATTTACCTCTTCCTCGCTGGTTCTATCTTCTAACCAACTTCTCCTCTGCCTTCAGTGCAAACCGATAAGCATCTTCCATAGTCCTCACTGACATCATGCTAAGTTCGTTCTGCATTTCATATCTCAAGCCATTTATATATATAGTGATTTTTTCTTCGTCTCTCTCCCTTTGTCCAGTTCTGATGTTCAGTTGGTAGAACTCCTCGGTGTACTCCTTGACTGCCATCCTTTTCTGTCTCAGGTTTTGTAGCTTCCTGAACAGATTGATCTGGTAGTCTTTGGGTATGAACTTAGCCTTAAGTTTGGCGACCATCCTATCCCAACTCTTTATCCTCTGTTTTCCTTCACTTCTCCTCTCAGCCTGCAATTTGTCCCACCACAGTGCTTCATGCCCTTTTAGTTGGGTGACTGCCTGCTTCACCTTCTTCTCCTCATCGACATATTCACAGTCGAAGTGTTTGTCCATGGACCTTATCCAATCCAATAGTTCTTCAACATCTATATTTCCATCATACATGGGGACCTCTATCTTAGCTCTGCCTCCCAATCTGGCAACTGCTTTTAACAAATTTTCTTCTGCAACATCCTCTCCTACAGTTTCTTCAACCTCAACCTCTTCACTTTCTAGATCACTGACATCCCCATTGTCAGGTGCCCTTCTCTGTGCTTCTTCCATTGTTTCCAATCGAGCGCGAAGCTCTCGCATATCCCTCTCTATAACACAGTTGGCTAAAGGTGGCTCTCGAATTCTTGGAGGCATTATGTTGACTATCTGTCACACATAGAGTACAGCTCCAAGTTCTTTGTCTCCTTCTTTTCCTCCTTCACCTGAAGTCTACAAATGAAAAACTGATGCTCTGATACCACCTGATGCAGACCCCCTATCCCTCTTAAGGGCTGTGCAACCTCCCGATCAGGATCTTTTGATTCCGAAGCCGAAATGGCTCTTCTGGTTCCAAACTGGAATCCTTCGAATGAACACACAGGTCCCCCACAAATTCTCAGTTGGATTTTCCAAGTACCAAGCGTGAGCTCCCACAACACACGATCAAGAGCCGTGACCTTACGATAAGCCAAAAAGTGATGCAGGAGCATCTCAAGCAAGCTAGGCTAGAGGCAAAAGACCACTGGAAAAGAGCCTAGCACAAATTTTGAAAATGTCTTGAAACATTAATGAAGTCATCAAGTGGAGGCACGCTTGTAAAATGTAAATGAACCTTGAGTGATCTGCTCTCATCCTTAGTAGGTATAAGGCATTTATAATAGTTAATGGAAGTAGATAGAATTTAATTTGTAGATTAGATAGTTTAGAATGAGAGAGGGAAACGGAATATAGACACCCTCATTATGTATTGTAATATAGAACAAAACAGATAGAAGAGATTATGCCAATTGAGAGCAAGAGCATAGAGAAGAAGTATAGAGCTGTGTAGCTGAATTCCATGTACAAAAGTTCTGAATTAATACAAGAGGACTTTGATTCAGACTCATGGTGTTCAAATATTCTATGTGTAGGCATTTTTGAATGTTATGCTCATGAATGTTTTACTCTTTCTGTAATACAATCGCTTTTATGCTATGTATGAATTATTTCTTGTTGAATGTCTGAAATCTGAGAGAGAGAGAGAGAGAGTAAGGAAAATGAGTTTCAACTGTTTCTCTATCTGAGCAAGAGTTCCTGCAAGGAGTGTAGTTGAATTGTCTGCAAGGAGTGCGTTGACAAAGGGTTCAAAGGTTTGTCTCTGAAATCTCAGACTAGATAGCTTTTGTTCTCATTTCCTCAGAAGTGCAGTTGGGCACAAGAGTCGTGCAAGGTGTGCGCAGGCCAAGTAGAGTGTAACATCCTGCTCTGGTGCACTGAGAAAAATTATTATTTGAGGACACTTGCTCGCAAGTGATCTAGACTTTTCTAATGTTAAAACATTTATACTTGATTATGATGCGTTATGATAGACGACATGATGTTTTACTATTTGATGTAGACAGGTGCTATTGACTTAGTTTTATTGAGTGTGTAGGGTTTTGGACCTTGAGGATGCAGAGGCATCGGTGGCACCCCTTGGACTCCGGATTGAGTCAGGGAGTGTGCTATTTGGGTTGATTTATTTACTATGATATTTCATTGATTTGATGATTTGATGTTGACATGTTATGACACGATTGTCGATGATGCAGGTTGACGATAGCTTGCCGACTAGACTCACATATGGAGTAAAGGGGCCACACACGATTTCTAGAGAGGTTGAGGGAGAGGGGTGGACAGCAGC
>JZKD02S1619429.1:1566794-1581947 GCA_000966675.3 Picea glauca
TGCTAAGATGACAAATAATGAAACTGGCACCCTGTATTTATAGTGGACTGGCCAGTCTAACTGGGGCCAACCTGGCCAGTCTAACTGGGCCGACTTCTCCTTATGGGCATCAATAAATTCAATATAAATATATTTGTTCAGCCGAGAACCTGTCTAGGGTTTCCTTCAATTCTTTGCTTCCTTCCGGAGGATTCTAGTCTCGTCATAGTTCATTATTATGGTTCATACCTCCCGAAGCTACCATAATATTAACAGTAAGAACAAAAACAAACAAGTGGGAGGATTATATACACTTGGTAGAATTTGCATATAACAATGGATACCAAACTTCAACAAAGTTGAGCCCTTTTGAAGTATTGTACGACAGAAAGTGTACGAATCCAATTAGTTGGGATAACCCGTCTGGTAGACTCATGGTTGGACAAGAAATGCTCTAATAAATGGATAACATGGTGATAAAGGTACAACAAAGCTTGAAGGAAGCACATGACAGACAAAAGAGCTATGCAGATATGAAAAGAAGATGCTTAGAGTTTCAAGCGGGAGACCATGTATACCTGAAGATCAAAGCTCGAAAAAGCTCAGTGAAGCTAGGAAACTATGCCAAGATGGCACCCAGGTTTTGTGGGCCCTTCGAGATACTAGCTTGAATTGGACCCATAGTGTATCAACTTGCATTGCCAGCAAATCTAAGAATTCATAATGTATTTCATGTTTCCTTATTAATAAAATATGTTCATGACCCTACTCATATGACTGATTGGAACTTGGTACAAGTGGAACTCTAAGGCGAATTCCAGGTGGAACCCCTACGCATTCTGGACCAGAGAGAAATAGCACTTCGGAATAGAGTCGTCGCTCAGGTAAAGGTGCAATGGAAGAACTTTAGTCCTGAGGAGGCCACTTGGGAATTGGAGGGAGATATGTGGAAATCTCATCCAATCTTGTTCCAAGAGAGGAACGAACACTGAGGACAGTGTTTTACTGAATGCGAAAAGGATGTGATGTCCCCCAAAATAAAATATTTTGGAAATTTAAAATTCTGGAAATTTATTCCATTTTTGGTAAATTCGAATTTGGAAAATTTTTGCCAATTATGGCAAACTCCAAATTTAAAATTTCTTAATTGTAATAAATTATTATGACTGTTGGGCAGAGATCTGATTTGACCCAACTAACTATTTGACAATGACACTTGTTTAAAGAAAAAATATTTTATATTGATTGGAGGAAGACAAATGGAACAACCATGTTAAAAGTAGCTGACCATGACTCCATGAGTGGGGAACATGTTGGAACTACCCCTGGGCTGATTTTTCAAGTGGAAAATTAGTGATTTGACCATTGGAAGCCCCTGAAAATCAGGGATTTAGGAAGATGAGAAAATTCCCAAGGGAAAATACCTAGGCAAGTTACAAATAAGCATATATGAGGAGACATGACGCTGCTAAGTATGCGGGGAATAAGTTTGTTTTGGATTTTTTCTTTTTCACTTGTTGTTATGAACACTGGAAGGGTGTGAGGCAAGGAAAGAGGGGACTGAATTGAAGGACAGTGTTGTAGAGGGATTTTCCAAGTTCGCCCTTATGGACTCATGGTCAGGCTAGGGGGTGAATCGGGCAAGTAATCGTGGCTGCTCAATTCTACGATTGGGAGGAATTTGGTTGTTCCCTTTGTTTTCTTTGGAAGCCTAGTTCTGATATGTACCTAAACTCTATCTGTCTGAATGATTTTTTTTATATATTGAAATTATTGTTCATGTTATCGTTATATGAAAGAGTTCTAGTAGTTGTTTTAATGATCGTGTAACTGTTGTAAGTATTTTTTGTACTTACATATTCAATATTCTACCCATGTGGAATGAAATTGGTCAATGTTACAATGAGATTCTTAACGCTGGTATACATGAAAGAACCTAGACAAAGATTGTTCGAAATTCAGTGAATAGACTATAGGATTTAAATGCAGATTTATTTTCCATAATCAAATTTTAATCAGAAGTGAATAGGTATCAATGAGAAAACATAGTCATTATATGCGTATATATGTCTCAGACTCTAACAGAGTCGAATGAACGAATAGAGCTATTATATGCATCTATATATATATATATATATCAAACTTGAACAGACTCGAATGAAGGAACAGAGCTATTATATGTGTCTATATATATATATATATATATATATATCAAACTTGAACAGAGTCATTATATGTGTTTTAAACTTTAACAGAGTCGAATGAATGAAACAGGGCTAATTATATGCGTATATATATTTCAAACTTTACATAGAGTCAAATATATCAATATAACAATGCACAAACATAACGATTATGTGCGTATGAGTGTTTTGAAATTTAACAGAGTCGAATGAATGGACAAAGCTATTATATATATATATATATATATATATCAATGCACGAACAGAATGATTATGTGCATATGAATGTTTCAAAACTGTAAACAGATTTCATTATACAGATGAGAACGATGAAGCATATGAGTATGAACCCTATTTCTTGGACGATGAACCATATGAGTTGTTGTGTATAGGGTAGACAAAAGATTAAACCGGAGATAGGCCCAAGGGACACACACAGTAAACTCTAAGTATAGTTCCCAGAAGTAGAGGGTCTGCGACCCATGGTTATAGTAAAAAAACCTTTGACTGTCACTACAAAATTAAAAAGAATCACGTAGACTCTATGGGAGCAAGGAAAGTCTGTAACCCAGATTAAAGTACACAAGAAACATTTTTTTTCTTCCCAGCTTCAACCAAAAACATTAAACTCTGTTCGAATCCGAAATATGACAGTCCCTTAGAGAAAACTTACTTGGCATTGTCGTCGACTGCACCAAGGGTTTCTCATGGAGGCAGTAGATGTTTCCTGTGGAATTTGCATGATATAGAGCCCTTCCCTTCGAATGTGCAAGGGAGAAATGAGACCACCAAAAACCTAAGAGGCACAATTATTACTCTTTACAGCATGAGACGTACAAGACCTTACCATAGGGCAAGCTGGCGTATCCAGATTGGGA
The DNA here is from genome assembly GCA_000966675.3 of Picea glauca. Lineage (NCBI taxonomy): Eukaryota > Viridiplantae > Streptophyta > Pinopsida > Pinales > Pinaceae > Picea > Picea glauca. The sequence goes on from JZKD02S1619429.1 coordinate 1,569,835, forward strand.
AGAGTAGGAGGAAGAGACATCGGGTCTGTGGATTGTAGGAACCTTTAATTAATTCCCTAGAAGAGTCTTAAACTCCTCCTGACAGACACATCTGCCACCCTAAATGCAGGATATACAAAGTAAGCCAAACAGTAAAACTATGACTGTCCAATGAACTAGTCGACTGCCAAACCATGAAATTATCGTTTCGTTACTCTGGCTAGCAGAGGAGGATTAGTTAGATTTAGTTGTGTGGAGAATGACACGGACAGGTTCATGTTTGGTTCATTATGGGAGGACAAGTTGTAACATTACTAAAGTAGAACCTTCAAAGGAAAATACTTGGAAACCTTTCTGAAAACATCTATTAACCTCCTTAAAACCTTTCCTATCATGACTTAAGGACTGATGTTGACACAGTTAGGTAGTGCATGAGCTTTGAAAACCAAGACATAGTTCCATGTGCATAGTCTGATTCTATTAAACACAAAGGGACTGAAATCCCCATCCTTGAGTATAGGTAGGGCATGCATTATAATAAAGCCTTATAATAAACTAGGATTTAGGCTATACTTGCTTTCGAATTTTGTGTAAGATATTAAGCCAAGCATATTAATATTAAGCCAAGTGTGTTAATCTAGCATGTTATAAGCTTATGCAAGTAAAAAAAAAGTGTAAGTACCTGGCTCATGAGTGGATCCAACGAAATTGAGTAGAAAATATTGTACAACAAAAAAAAAAAAATTATGAGAATTTTGAGGTACATTACAGTTACAAGGATTAAACCTCACGCACCTTCTTCCAGATCCGATGAATATCAGTCCTTTACACAAGATCAGATGGCCCATATCTATTTTCCTATGTGCTCTTCTCCTATTTATTGGACATAGACTCCAATGGTCCAGATCTTGTCCTCTTCCCAATCCAACGATAGTTGTGCTCTCCCTCGTGAGCTTTCTTGGCTTTTTGACTTAGATGATTTTATAAGTCTCGAAGGTCTCAATCTTCGTCTCTTCCTCTTGCAATCTGGGTTCCTTTGGGTCTTGTCTGCATTATAGAAGCATTTTCCCTTCTGAGCTTTACCCTCTCGAAGATTTAGTCCTATGCACAACTTGCGTTCAAGGATCTCGAGTAACTCAGATTCGAGAAGTTTTCTTGAAAATAAAACTCCCTATGCCCACCTGGCGTTATTCTGCTCAATGCACACCTTGCAGAGCCTACAAAGTATTCAACAACCCTGTGAGTTTCTTCTCTTCGACACTTCCCTTTCCTCAAAACTTGAAATAGAGTTCTCTGGTGCACTCTATGCACTCTCTCAATGCCCTCTTGGCAGAGCTCTACAAAACCTTCAATAGTTATGTCTTCCCTGAACTCAAAACAGAGTTCCTTCCTCTGCACTCCTTGCACCTCTGTTGATGAAGGTTCAAATCTATCCCTCTTGAGATTTCCTGAGGTTACCTCACCTCTTTCAACGCACACCTTGCAGACTATGTGCACTCCTTCCACTCAAAAACTCAAAGATGAGAAGAAATTGAAACTTGTGAAATACTTCACCAGTTATTCATTCAAAAAACAAAGTGCACAAAAACATGCAAACACATACAGACAATTCATGGCAGGAAAAACTACTCTTCTATTAGTTCAAAAATGCCTATACAAGGTGTTTACAAAGTCTAGACTGTAACAAGTCTCAACTCTCTCTCAAGACCTCTCTGCTTTGGTCTCTCCTCCTATCTCTCTACTTCTCCGTCCTATCACACTCTAAATACAAAGAGGGATCTCTCGAGCTTATCCTCAACCTCATCGTCTCTGAGCTATCACCATCATAAAGGTGCTCCTATAGCTACATTACATAAATGGATGCCGAGTCCTGACTACGTCCTGGACTTGTTGCAGGAAACCATTAAAGGAAACCTCAACCACTACCTGTACAAAGGCGTCATCTGGCATTAAAAGCCTTACAACATTTATTGAAATTTCGAATTTCAAAATTGAGAGGGATGCACCTCTCCCTTTCTCCATTAAATGCGTGTTGGATGTGCTAGTTGGCTGGCACGCTGCTGACATGGAGCGATGCTCCTGCATCATACTCCTCAGCTGGAAAAATTATGATCTCCTGATCATGAGCTCCTCTTCGCTAGTGTTGAAATCCACCTAGATCCCAAACTTTCCATTGGCGTTGTCCATCTGCTCCTCTGCTTCACTGTTGTTGCTGTTGTTCCCCTGCTGCTCTTGCAGGCTCCCTTCTGCTCAGCTTCTTGTTGCTGGAAGTCTCTGCTACTGAACTCAATATTAGCCTTATGATTTCTTTAATCACCTCGTCCAGCTTCTCCCATGGCTTCTCTTTGTATGCAGTCTTCTCTTCTACACTTCGGTATTCTCAATGGGCAGATCTACTCGATCACCCATGCTATCTCTATTTCCCTTTGTGGCACTGAGTGGCCACTATGATATAGACTCCATATTTATAGTATTCTCATTGAACTGCTTCTCAGCTTCTTCCTTTGGTAGTTTTTCTGCTGCCATTTCTCCTCTTGGCATACTTCCAACTTCTTTCATCTTGTCTTGTTGGATGTGCAAACTTTGCACCATCACCCTCTTCTGTAGGGATTCCAATTCTTCATACAGATCAAAAAAATCCATGTTGTCTACTTCCTCTTCTTCTTCTTCTTCTTCTTCTTCTGCAGCTTCCAGTACTGCAGTGATTTCTTGTTGAGATTCCTGGATGAAAATTTTGAGCCATTCTGTTGAATTCTTATCTTCTTCTTCTTGGGAAAATGTCAATGTCTACTCCATTTCTTCCTCCATGACAGTTTCTTCTAGCTTTCCTCCCGTTGTTGTTGCATATGCAACACATGCTCTGGCCTCAACTGGGTTGCTTGGTAGGAACACCTCTATTCCTCCAATCATCAAAATTCTCTTCTGATTCTCTCCTGTCAGCACTCCTTGCTGATCTGAACTCTCCTCTAAGTTCATGATACTTTCAGATAGTCTCATCTCTTTCCCCTTGCCCACCTGGAAATTTGAGAATTTTTTCCTGCCCACCTGGCAGTCTATGAGATCATCTGATCCCATCTCATTTCCCGCTTGGAAATCTGAACTTTCACCACTGGCCCCTTTGTAGTACGTGATACCTTCCACTGATCTCTTTCCATTGCCCACCTGGCAACTTGAAAGTCCACTTCTACTCACCTGGCACTTTATGAGATCCTCTGTTAATCTCATACCATTGCCCACCTAGCAATATGAATTTCCATGGTTGTCCTCCTAACATTCTATGAGATCCTCCAATGATCTCATTTCATTTCCCACCTAGCAATTCGAAAATTCATCCCTGTCCTCCTGGCAATTTAAGAGATCTGAAATTGATCCCTCTTCCTCATCACTGAGGGTTTCTTTGACTTCTGGCTCATAGATGCAAACCAGCTCTGTGTCACTGAATCTTTCAGCATACCTTAGCCACTTCCTCAATTCGTGTTGTTGTTTCCTGGCCAACAACTTTTGAACAGGCCATTTGGCTTTCCTGTTCAGAGGCCATTCGCACCTCCAGTGTACTTTTGCCTCTTGATGCATCTCCAATGTCAGTTGTTCCATTCTCGCTCTTATATCAGCGAGTTCCTTATCAATCTTTTCTTTATTCATCTACTGGTGGTCTCCTCTTCCACCACGCTCATGGCCTTCAGTATCCATTTCCATCTTTCACCTGCCCTCAGGGAAAGTGTATGGATCACTCTTCGTCTGAGAGCATCTCCATGGCCTCCTACAGCTCGCTTGGCTATCTATCATTTGTTGCACACCTTCCAACAATCACCACAAAGCTTTAAAACATTTCTTATTTCACTTGTTGTATACATATGAATCTCTACTTCTGATTCCACTTGATGTTACCATAATTTCTCCCACCATCTCTCCTTTGTCTGTGAACAAAGTAATGGTCTCCTCTTTCTCTTTTGTCTGAAATCTACAGACAAAAATATTCTTTGATACCACCTGATGGTGTGCATCAAAGTATTTTCTTTATCTACTCTGCCTCACTCTGCCTGCAGTCTACAGACAGAAAGTGACTCTGATACAACTTGATGCAGACCCCCTACCTCAGCAAGGACCACTGACCTCCTGGTCTTTGGATCGCTCTTTTCCCTAAGCCGAAATGGCTATTCAGGCTCTTGCTGGAACCGTTTGAATGAATCCACAGGTCCCTTCGTACTCTAGCACAAGCCTTAAGAAAACTTGTGTGTGTGCCCCCTTTTCAGCGCTCTTCTCTGTTCTAAACCAACAAACACCTCGACGTTGATTCCTCTCCAACTAGCCCCTTCTTATTTGGTGACCTCGGGCTATGACCCAAAGCGTAAACAACATACCTTTTGCGTTTTTGGGTTTCAGGAATCCAGCATGTGAGCTCTCCTAGGCTCCTTGTCCTTCAAATAGATGAACCCCGAAATAGAGCCTAGCTACCACTAGCTCCTACCTTCACTCCTGACCAACAAATGTGATTGGGACTTTTTTGAAAAGGAAATTTTGAACTTTGCAACTTCATGAATCTTGATGTAAGTTCCCTCAACTCTTCAACCTTCGAAACCCAAAATGTCAACGAAGGTTGACTTCTCCAATGTGACGAGTACACGCCACCTGCTTCCCACTAATTTCGGTTTTTCGAGACTTTTGAGTGAACAACCAATAGTCGTTCCTCTTCCCCTATGATTGCCTAAATTCTGAAATATTTCCTTTGTCGAGATTGACGGATGTGAACCTCCCTCGATCCAACGACTTACGTTCTTTTGGGATTTTCACCGACCTGAGAATCCACGACACTTGACCCAGATATGACCTTCAGTCAAGCCAAGAGAGGAGGCTTTTCGCATTTCGCGACTTCGCGAATGTTGATGTCAATTCCCTGACTCTTCAATCCCCGAATGCTGAAATGTCAAAATGTCGAAATGGGCTCAATGATGATTAGCTCCTGACCAATTATCGGTCCATGTGATTGCTTCCTCTGTGACCACAGCCCTACTCCAAAGACACATCGTGCTTCGCAACTTTGGCGTTTTCAACACAATGTGCCCCAGCTCCTTATCCTCGAAATTGCCGAAATGTCGAACCCCGAAAGGGTCTAACAGCTCCTTAGCTCCTCCCTTAAGTAACTTTCGATATGAATGGATCCTGTGATCTCGTGCTATTCCTTTGACTTCTTTCAGGGTTTTTTGATTCAAGGGATCGCTATGTAAGCATTCCTCCTTTCCCTTTCGAATCCCCAGTCCACGAAATGTCGAAACCTCTCCCTCTGAGAGATCAAGGGCCCAGGCCCTTATGGAACTAACAACCACGATCTAACTAGATCGACGGCTTGAAATATTTCGGCCCTTCCCCCGAAATGGTCCTGGTCCTTTCGCAAATTCTCCTTTCGTGATTTTGGGAGACTCTTCACTCTCGATCTCCCAGTGTCCAAATCCCCGAAATGTGGATCTCTTAACACATGTCCTCTGAGATGGATGGTCCTGATTCTTTCAGGACTTTGACGGGTCCTCTCCCTTCTGCTGTTATGAGGCTTAAAAATCATGCACCTTCTTCTGGATCCGATGGATATTGGTCCTCTACGCTAGATCTGACAGCCCAGATCTATTCTCCTGTGCGCTCTTCTCCTGTTTCCTGGACGTAGACTCCAATGGTCCAGATCTTGTCCTCTGCCCAATCTAATGGTTGCTGTGCTCTCCATCCTGAGCTTTCTTGGCTTTTTGACTTAGATGATTTTCTATGTCTCGGAGGTCTCAACCTTCAGCTCTTCCTCTTGCAAGTCCGGTTCCTTTGGGTCTCATCTACATTATAGAAATGTTGTCCCTTTTGAGCTTTTCCCTCTCAGAGATTTACTCCTACGCACACCTTGCATTCGAGGATCTCGAGTAACTCAGATTCGAGAAGTTTTCTTGAAAAGAAAACTCCCTACGCCCACCTGGCATTCTTCTTCTCGATGCACACCTTGCAGATCCTACAGAGTATTCAAAAACCCCGTGAGTGTATTCTCTTCGACACTTCCCTTTCCTCAGAACTAGAAATAGAGTTCTCTAGTGCACTCTATGCACTCCTCAATGCCCTCTTGGTAGAGCTCTACAAAACCTTCAGTAGTTTTGTCTTCCCTGAACTTGAAACAAAGTTCCTTCCTGTGCACTCCTTGCACCTCTGCTGATGAAGGTTCAACGCTATCCCTCTTGAGATTTTTTTGAGTTTACCTCACCTCTGTCAATGCACTCCTTGTGGACTATGTGCACTCCTTGCACTCGGAAACTCAAAGACGAGAATAAATTGAAACTTGTGAAATACTTCACTAGTTATTCATTCAAAACACGAAATGCATAAAAACATGCAAACACATACAACCAATTCATGGGAGGAAAAACTACTCTTCTATTAGTTCAGAAATGCCTATACAAGGTGTTTAAAAAGGCTAGACTGTAACAAGTCTCATCTTTCTCTCGAGACCTCTCTGCTCTGGTCTCTCCTCCTATCTCTCTACTTCTCCATCCTATCACACTCTAATTACAAAGAGGGCTCTCTCGATCTTATCCTCAACCTCACCGTCTCTAAGCTATCGCCATCACAGAGCGGCTCCTACGGCTACATTACATAAATGGATGCCCAGTCCTGACTATGTCCTGGGCTTGATGCATGCAACCATTAAAGGAAACCTCAACCACTACCTGTACAAAGGCATCGTCTAGCATTAAAATCCTTACAACATTTATTGAAATTTCGAATTTCAAAATTGAGAGGGCTCCGCCTCTCCCTTTCTCCATTAAATGTGTGTTGGATGTGCTGGTTGGCTGGCACGCTACTGACATGGAGCGATGCTCCTACATCAGAATCCTACATGTAAGTTGTTTTATTGGGTTTGTAGTGATAACATTATGTTTTTGAGTGTTAATTTGGATTTTTTCCACTACCTAGTTTTCAATTATTAAACTATGTAGCCATTAAACACACTAGGAACAAGATCTCCCTATGCTAAAACAACTAATGGGTGAAGGGTTTCCCATGTTCTAGGCTCAAGGAAGATAGGCATTGGAGGTGTACCCAACACTTTTGTGCGGGAATTTGGTAGGATGAGCGATGGTGCTAGATTGTTTGATCCTTCTAGTATTTAATAGATGATACAAAATTAGACATGCAGCCTGAGAGTGAGCACGTCGAACAACATAAACGGATTATGGCGAGAAATAAATCAACAAAATATGAACACTATAGAAGCTCGTTCCTGAAGTGATGTGCACAATTCAGAATTGTTAATTGAAACGACAGTCGAACAACACAGAAAAACAAAGAAGAAATCTGAATTGTTAATTCTCATAGAAATAAATAGTTGTAATGAGTAGTAAAAGAGAAAGAACAAAGTAAATTGAGTAGAGTGAGGAAGGAGTTGACCAAGAGCATGTAAGGGAATCAGAAACTATCCACAGTTGCAAGTTCTGCATTCTAGCAATTAATATGAAGAAGAAGATGATTACCTCTAAGACTATGCATGCATGTGCAGGTATTAGTACTTAGTGCTTTATGTAAAATCATTAATTTGATCGTCACATGGGAAGTTGGTGAAACTGAGACACAATATTTGAACGTTTTCATAGAGTAACGCAAAAAAGTTTCAACTGTTGGATAGAGAAATGCGTTGAGGAGGTGAGCTTTAATAAAGAAAAAATCACGTGTGAGAAGAAATAGTGAAGAAAGTGGTAGAAAAACAATGATTAGCGGAGGAAAGATAGTAAAGTTAGAAAAAAAAAATGAAATAAAAAAAAGAAAAAATTAATGATTTTAAATCAGAAGAAAAGAAGGAAGATTAATTATAAGAAAGAGGTTATGGCTAAATTATAAAAATTTGAAGAGAAATGGATGAAGATACATATAATTTTCATATTTTCAAAAGAATTTAGTAGTAAAAATTTAATTATAAGAATTTTTTTACTTTCATCTATTTATATGTATATAATAAGAAATAAGAAATATTTTTCCTTCCATTATTTTATATGTATATAAAAATTAATTAAGCTGGTCATTGAAATATTTAATATTATGAATTTTGTTTTCAATACCATGTATCAAGTTTATGTTGAGTATGGAAAACATTACAATTTTTTTTTAATAATTACAAATATATTTAAATATGTATATAAAACACATTAATAATTACAAATATATTTAAATATGTTTATTAATCATTTCAAGTATCAAAGTATTTTTCATCTCACTTTGTTTCAATACCATTTTACATTGCACATGTTTCATATGATTATACCATGAAACTTAATGACTTCATAGAATCAAAGTCATGGTAAACATATCCCAACCATAAGTGAAATCTGGAGCATTTAAACTTGTTTGTTGCCAACATGCTCTAGAGATCCCATGCTTATACAACAAATATGATAGGTTTAAATCCACATTCATGTCCAATCTCCTATAAGCTGCTAAAGTACATAAGAAATAAAAAATGTATCATATTAATTTACATGTCTAAACTAAAAAAAACATAATTATGTGAAACAATTTTTTGTCCCATCATAAAGATTGATATTAACATTACTCCATGTTTGAAACTTGGTTTTTCTAGGACAATCTACACACTAAGAGGTACATCATGGTGCACCATGAAAATAAGAAAATCCAAAATACCTTATACTGTAACTGTTTAAACTATTCATCTATAAATGTAACTTGTTTCAAGAAAATAGTTTAACTTTTGTGTGTGATAATTCCATCTCACTTCCACGTTAGTTTGTTTATATCTGTGGTTTGAAATTAGAGAAAGGTTTTTGTCCTCTTTGTGTGTAAACGTGAGGGTTAAATTTGTGTATTTCCATCATGGAAGATCATTGGAGTGTCATCACCATTAAGAATATGTTATTGTTGAAGAGTCGTGTGGCCTTGAGGAGAATGCCCAAAAATAACTACAATGTGTTAAAGTGTAATTTGATTTGAAGAGGTCACCATAAAGGTTCCACTAGACATAGAGGAGTGCGGACGTTGATGTAAAGAGGAAACTATCCATGAAAGACATGTGGAAGAAAGAGGGATTTTTTTGTGATTCAAATCGTTCTGTGGAAGTGAGAAAAACAAGAAAGTAAAGAGTTGAAGGTAATTAAAGAATTGTTTAAGAAGTCTGTTGATTTCTTCATTTAGGAATTATGGGAATTATGTTTTATTGTGTGTAATATGGAAAATACACTAGCTGATTCTTACCTAAATGAATCAACCAAGTTAGATGGGAAAAACTATGTGAATTGTAAGGTTACGATAGAAACATTGATTGTAACTTACCCATATCAATAAAAACTAAAACAATTTTCTCTATGCTCTGATCTGAAATGTATCCACTACCCGGATACCTGTCAATTCACACTCTTGTACTGATTCGAAATTCTGATACGAATTAATTAATAAAGAAACATGAAATAAGCACATGCAATAATCAAGATTCATGATGCCATAAAAGAAATGATCCATATGACATGTACATCAATAACCAACAAGAAAACATAGCATAAACACATCATATCCCAAAGATAATAATTAATACAAATAGGAATATAAATATACAAGAAAACACGTGATAGAGAGGAGAAATTATCTAGGCACTGTCACCACTAAGCGAGGGTTATGAATCCACAAGGATAGATCTCAAACCAACACTCAGTTTCCAAAACCAGTTAGCAATCAATCTCTCATGGCTTTCTCAAACACACTAAAAATCTAGTTTATCATTTCTCTTTCCCCTCATCTTGCACCACCCAAAAACATGAACCCCCTTCACTACCACACAATATCTTAGGTTGTCCACCTCTTTCTAGGGCTCCAGTGGTCAGGAAATCTCAATGTTGGAAACTCTCAATATTGTCAATTATGGACAATTCTCTGTCAACTACCATTATTCTCATGCCCATAGGAATCCCTCCATTTTTTGAATAATCATAAATTAATTATATCCAACCAACCATGGTTGTTTTTCTTGAACAATTCATCTTTCCTTCCCCATGCAAAACAAGAATGAGCAGAAGAGTGTATTAGAGAGAAATGACTCAAAAAATGATTTCAATGAGAATGAATGGTCAATCCCTAAGTCATTAAAAAATGGGGTTTAAATATGAATATTATAATGTGGCCTTCCCCAAGACACTCATGTAACCCCCTCTTTCTCTCCAAAATTCCAAGGTGGGTAAAATAAAAATAATTTAAAAAATATAAAGGCTTATCTCTTCAACTTTCCCCCTCTCTTGTGGAATCATAGCTCCCTATAACTCTTGTCCTCGTCCATATCACAATCAATGATGTATTGTATTATTAATAATGATCAAAGTATTACATTTCCTAGGCACTCTGAACCTTTTCAATTGTTCAGGCACTCCATCCTTTCATCAAATAAACAAAATGCATTATTAATATGGGCACTCAAAACCAGGGTATTACATTGATGGAAGGATACAAAGTTTGGATGATTGTATCTAGAGATTAATTCAAACCTACCACCCCCAGAAACACAATTTAGTATTGGGAGAAAAGATAAATAAAGGAAACGATACTATTTATAATGTCTATCTCAACTTATTTTGATGAATTGACAGGTATTATTTTGCAAAAGGAAGAACATAGAAATAATATTAACTATAGGTATTTGAGATCATATTTGGCATTGTTAACAAAAGAGAAACATCCATACAAAGAAAATCCATGGCAGAGGAACATAGGAGGTAAGGCGCATGCAAAATGAGAGCAAAACATAGCACCACCAAGAAGAGACACCATATCAAGAGGAATGACGTATGCTTCTATTGTGGTAATTTTGGCCACTTTTCTAAGGACTATAGGAAGATGAAATTTTATGACTCCCAATATAAAATGTATATAGGATTTTTTCTTGATAAATATGTCAAAGTAAGTGATGATTGCAAAAAATTTGAGTTGTTTATTTCATATGCACCTTTATCCTCAGAAATAGATGATTTGAATTCATGGTTTATAGATTTTGGTTCTTCTATTCATATGTCTTGCAATAGGGATTCGTTTGAATCTTATCATGATACCAACAATGGTTCTAATATCTACCTAGGAGATGATAAATCATATGAATTTAAATGTTATGGAGATATGCGTGTGACTTTTCCTAATGGTCAAGAGAAGGAAATCCAAAATGTAATATATGTTCTAGGATCAAACAAAAATATAATTTCAATTTACACTATTGCAAATCAATTTTTAAAAGTTGAATTTATTGAGGCAGAATGTTTTGTGAAGGACATACAAGATTTCTACAAAGTTGTAGCAACAAGAGTTCACACTAATGTAAGTAGTCCTATGCAAACTAAGTCACTTGGGGGAGCATATTATTTACTTATTGTCATTGATGATTGAACTAAATAAAATTGGATCTATTTTATCATAAATAAGAGTGACATGTTTGAATATTTTAAAGAATTTAAGAACATGGTTGAAAATAAAACAAGAAGGTACATCAAAATCCTCAGATCAGATCAAGGGAGAGAGTAAACATCATGAGACTTCATCAAATATTGAAAAAAGCCATGAAATTCAACAAAAATATATAGTACCACATACTCCTTAGCAAAGTGGAGAAGATAAGAGGAAAAATAGAACTTTAGTTGAATGTTCTTAGAGCATGATTAAAGGTAAAAATATTTCTAATGGTTTTTGGGCTGAAGTAATCAATACTATTGTGTATTTGAAAAATATAAGTTCTAAAAAATGTTTAGAGAATAAAACTCCTTTTGAAGAACTTTATGTCTATAAACAAGTAGTAATACATCTAAGAATTTTTGGAAGAAAATAATTTTCTCATGTTCCTAAAGAAGATAGGAGAAATCTTAGTCCCAAAGAAATCAAAGTCATTTTTGTTGGTTATTGTATTAATCATAAAAAATATCAAATGTATGATCCCAACACTCATAAGGTTTTTGCAAGAAAATATGTATTATTTCATGAACATGTATATGAAGGTCTAAAAGAGGATAGTCATGATGTATGGCATCTTCCTAGTCACAATGATAAAAGTGTCAAAGAAGAAGAAGATGTCGAAAAGGTTCAAGTTGAAGCTTCAAGAAGCATGTAGAGACAGATTACACCAATAAGAGATGAAG
>JZKD02S1619429.1:1599209-1625635 GCA_000966675.3 Picea glauca
TCCTTTTTTCTTTATTTTGTGGAGTGGAAATTAATTGCGAGGTTCTAGTATAGGATCAACATGTCTTAGACATTTGTGACTTTATGGCTCTTTGTTTGTAACAATTCTAGAAGGATCAGTGACACTATTTTTGTATAATCTAGTGACACTATCATGGTTTTTTCATGATATATTAATGTATCTTTGATAAGAGTCTTATTAACTTAATTAGGGAACATTTCATCCATAAGTCATGACTATATTGACTATTTTGATATACAATTTATTGATAAAATGATCTTGAAATGCAATACGCATATATAACATGTAATTTTCTTTCCTTTTTAATGAAAATTAGGATTTTTTTCAAGGAAAATAATAGTAATAATAAAATTTTAAGGTCATAACGTAGAATGACACCAAATTGATGTATGAGACCTCTTTTTTGTAGGACAATGGACCGCCTTTATGTGGAAATTTGAATACTTAGCTTATGAAGGTGTACATACCGTACAGTCTCTAGACTCAAAATTGTGACCTCCAAGGAAGAAACACATGTTATTAATCATTAATCACATTCAAGTTGTACTATAGATATATAGTGGGCTTGATGGTTAGAAAAATGTGTTTCCTTCTTGGAGGTCCCAAGTTTGACGATAATGATGATAGCATTTTTATCATTCCCTGCCCTAGAAGGAATACTATAATCAATGTGCAAGTTATGTGCATTGATAATAATCTATCATTTTGAAAGAATATATCTTAAGTTTTAATTTAGATTTGTTTCACATCTTATTGCGATAGTGAACAATGTTTCAACAAAATTCCTATTCACCACCATAATAATAAATAACTAACATACTACATTAAATTCACTTGTTCTAACATTAACACCACTCATTGATGTCTCCTATCTGAGTTATTGAAAGAAATTACACTGGGTTGTCATCTCGATTGACTTCCACTTATTGGAATTAATATTCCTTGTTGTCATCTGCAATGATTTCCACTTTCTCAAGGAAATACCCTTACAATAAATCACAATAACTTGAATCCTTAGTATCCTCAAGAATAAATGAATTCAAGCATTCCCCTTTCAAAATAGACTACCTCTCTCTTTATGATTTTAAACACACTCTTCGCGTGATGATCACAGGCCTAACAACTACTTAAAATGTGTATGACGTTGGTATCTTGTCTCATCTATGTTCTTTATATTAGACTCGTTCACTCTGAAATCTCAAAAATTTCCATCCCTCGGGCATCATATCAATCGTTTTCTCGACATCAAATTTGATCCCATAAATATAATGAACTGTCAAAAATTTCCACACTCTCGCAATCGTTTTCTCAACATCGAATTTGATCACTTAAATTTAATTAAATATGTCATGATTCAACAAGTCGTTTTTTTAATTATTACAAATTTTGGTTATCATTGCTTCTCATAACCTTACCTCAATTTGTTATCTATTTTAAATATGATTTCTTTTTGGATTATTTGAAGTAAATTGATCCATACGACAATGTATATATAGTGTAGAAAAATGATTTTTTTTCGTTTTTTTAATTATTACAAATTTTGGTTATCATTGCTTCTCATAACCTTACCTCAATTTGTTATCTATTTTAAATATGATTTCTTTTTGGATTATTTGAAGTAAATTGATCCATACGACAATGTATATATAGTGTAGAAAAATGATTTTTTTTTGTGTGAAGATGGTCCCATATCACCCAACTTGGATTGATACATATCCGATGGGTGACGAGAGGCACGTAGTATCCTCACCTATTTGGCGAGCGTCCACCTTGTAGGATAAAAGAGTCATAATTAATATCAAGTAATCAATTTAACCAAAAATCATTAAATTGAAAGAAAATTTGTATGATGTTTAATAATGATTAGGGGTGCAAAATAAATATCTTTATATATTTATCAAATCTGAATAAGAAAAAGAAAATATACCATATTATTTCATATGACAAGTTGGAATCCTCTGCTCGCTTATCAACTTCAACTCAATCCACAAGTTCGAGTTTTACTTTAGAAGGAAACTTGAGGGGAGTTTATGTCCAACTCAAAACCAAACAATGAAATCAAAACGAGGGAGTATTGATAATGAATAAATTATAAAAAATCTAGTCAAACAATCCTCTAGACAATTCTCCCTTATGTATGTGCTCGAATTAATCATTGCCTCTTATTAATAATTACCTCTTCTCCCAACATAAGACTCTTATTCATACCATGGGGAAGTGATTTAGTTCATGGGGATGGAGAGCAAGGTTTTACAAATGTAAAACCTTTGTTATCTTCACTTAAGGGCATGCACTTTGAGCATTTCTTATTTTTTTAGCAACTTTAAAGGTGCTTGTAGATTGCATGAAGGGAACTTGTAAGTAACTCACTAGTTTTCAAAAGAAAACTCACAAACATCAAGTTATGGACTGAAAAAATATGTAAATTAAATGGAGAAATGATCATAAATAAATAATCAACATAATATCTATTATAAACATAAAATCAATCATCAAAAATCACCAAACATAACTATAACACCTAGAAAAAGTAGACACTCTAGTGATCATAATATATTCACCTCATACTTGATAGCTAATGGAGGTGGAAATCCATATTATGAGTGGAACCAATACTATCCACATTGAGTTTAACTTGTGTTTAATATCCAAGAATTAGAAGAGTGAAGACATGTGTCTTATATAAGAAAGTTGTGTAAGAGGTGGGAATGGTGTGATAGACAGATGTGTATTTGTGAATATATAAATAAACATTTTTAGTCAATGCGAGGGTGTGTGGTGGATGTGGACAGATATTGAGTGGAATCAATGCCTAGTATATATGAGTTGGAGAGTAAAGACAAGTGTCTTATATCATAAGGGTATGTAGGTGGTGGGAGGTGTGCATTTATGTGCAAGTAAAAATCAATAGTTTCACCCCTAGTGATGGTGAGTGATGAGGATTGAAGGTCAAACAATGCAAGGCATGGCATGGAAAGGCAAGGCATGGAATGGCAATGGAAAACATGGCATGGAATGACATGGCATGGAAAGACAAGGCATGGCATGGAAAGTCATGGCATGGCATGGAAAGTCAACTAAAGGAATCACATGGGATGAAATGATATGGCAAGGCAAGGCATGGCATGAAAAGGCATGGCAGGGAAAGAAAGGACAAGGCATGGAAATGCATGGCATGGCATGGAAAGGAAAGTCAAGGCATGGAAATGGATGGCATGGAAAGGAAAAACATTGAAAGGAAGACTATGCCATGGCATAAAATGGCAAGGACTAGCATTTCAAGTTAAGGCAATTCAATACATGGCATGACAAGGAAAGGAATGGCATGGCATGGAAAGGAAAGAAATGGAATGGAAAGGCAAGGAATGAAAAGGTATGGCATGGCAAGGACTCTATACACAAACTAAGATGGACTCTATACACAAAGAACTTCTCATAGTTAGATTAGTAGTACTCCTATATAAGTATTTGCATAATGATGATAAAGGGATACACAAACAACTTATCCTACTCATGTTACTAGTATAAGTAGATCCATCAACAATCTAAAAAAACAAAGTTAATTCCTATCTTAAAAATCTAAATTATAATTCTATTATAAATTTTAATTGTATTATAGTAAATAAATCTAATCTAAACATACCTTAATGACGCCCGTTACTCCAATGTCCACAACATCACCACTACTACAATGTCCACCGCCCATCCACTCATAGCAAACGTCCCCAGCACAACAAGCTCTCCAACAGCTCTCAGCACAACAAGCTCTTCGCACAACAACCTCTCTCCGCACAACAACCCCTCAGCACAATAGGCTCTCAACAAGCTCTCCGCACAACAACAACAAACGCTCTCTGAACTCACAAAAACTATGATAGGAGCGATGTGCGGGTAATATATTAACACTTGTTCGGTCGAAAAATGTTTCGGCCGAACTATCTTTCCTCCAAAAAGTATTTTCGGCCAAAATATAGTTTGGCCGAAACGTTATTTCGGATGGAATATCTTTCGGCCAAAAAGGCGTTGTCGGATGAAAAATAATCCGTCCGGTAAAAAATGTACACAAAAATCGCGTCGTGAGGGTGCCATTCGATTTGACATTCAAAGGCTCAGCCGAAAGGGTTTTGGACCGAAAAATAGTACTTTCGACCCAAAAATAAAATAAATTCGATCGAAAAAATGATTTTCAGAATGTTGGAGACTTGATTGTCACGAAAGTCTAACCCACCTTCATGATTCCACCCTTACTTATAATTTAAAGAAAGAACTAATCCACGAGACTGATTTCTAATCTCATAACTCATAAAAATATATTTTTCTATTTTAAATAAAATTATTTTAAAATATAAAATTTAATTATATAAGATTATAATAAATCAAATTTAAATGGGTAGACTTTAACCACCATCATCATTACCATCCAAATCTAATAATAAACATATAAATCATAAATACATAACCAAACACAGAAATAACTCATACTTCAAATATTTAAATACTTTATCAAATATTTCCAACAAAAGCTATTATATAATTTTGATATTATGTTATAATTATATCAAAATTATATGTATTTATAATTTTTTAATGTTATTTAATATTTTAATTCATCTTAGTTAAATTAATTAATATTTCTTAACTATAAAAATTTAAGTTAAAAAATATTATAAAATCATTAAAAAATATAAACTAATTAATTATTTATATATTTAGTTAAAGTGATTAATATTTCTTAATTATAAAAAATAATAAGTTAAAAAATATTATAAAATGATTAAAACATGTTATTTAATTAATTAATTATTTATATATATATATATATATATATATATATATATATTATTTGTATATAATTTGGAGTATTTTTATTTATTTGAGATAGGTGGTGCTCTATTTTAGTTTGGGTGCGTGTTTATTTTACTTTGAATTGGGTGCATCTATGTTTCACTTTGAGTTAGATGTACTAATGCTTTAGATTGGTTTGGGTAAATTGTTGTTTGATTTTGATTTAGGTGTACTAATGCTTTGAGTCTAAAATAGAGCACTATAACAATTAAATATATTGATATTATTGGTGATTTTGTATAATTGATGTTAGAGCATTATAACAATTAAATACATTGATGTTATTGGTTCTTTTCTATAATCGATCTTATTTTTTTTATATAAGTGTGTTATGAAAATATGTTTGCAAAAATATATATTTGCTAAGTAAAAACATCTAAAAAAAAACTACACAAAACATTTCTGCAAAAAGTTGAAAAAAACCTCTACTTTCACTTTGACAGGTTTTAATAGAGTTATTCTAAAACAATCGTTCTATAAATTACCACTAAAATATTTCACATATATCTTCAATCAAAGGAGGACATTTCAAAGTTTTATTCAAATATAGTATTTACTCCTATATCCTTGATAGTGTTTTTCAAAGCCTCATTTGAATGAAGTATTTACTCTTTTAAGACCCACCTTCAAAATATTTACTAAGACCAATTACTCAAATTATCAAGAGAAGACCTTTAAAACCCTAACTAGAATTCCCCCAACGCCATATCAAGCCTAGGAGATAGGGCCTTTCAAAACTTGGAATGAATCTTCTTTGAGGAGCTTACATATACAAAAGGGAAGGGAAGGAAGATTTATAGTCATATGGTCTATTCTAAGACACTACAAGCTAAACATAACCCATTTCGGTTGTTTATATTATTATTATTGTTGTTATAATCTATATATGCATGCTTCACATGCCACACAAAGGAAGTAGATGATAGTAAGGACGGTATTAATTGACCCACAATCAATCAACCATTATGATAGTAAGGCCGGTATTATATCTATAGACATTCTCATTGACATAAGGTTCATGCTACAATGAAGCTTATCCATGAGTGCTTAAATTTTATGCTCACCTTTTTCCATAAAAATAAAATAAAATTGCATGACGTTTCAATATTTTTAATGTGCTTTAATTTATGTTCACACAAAACATAAATTAATAGCCTCTCAAATTTAAGTTAAAAAAAAATCACGAATACAAAATTCTATTAAATGAGAGGAGTTTATAATATGATCATTTGAAAATTTAATGTGGTTTAGCCAAATTCATTTTAAAAGATTAGATTCATGTTACATATTTAAGATGTAGAAAGTTGTAAATTGGATAAAGTTTCAATAATATCTTAGATGATGATGATGATCATCATCATCCACTCATACTAATTGGTATATCATACCTTAATAAGTTAATATATTACTTTGATTTCTTTAAAATTGCATTTCTATTCTAAAAAAAGCATTAAGAGAAGTGTTCTAAGATCACCATAGTTTTGATGAATTAGAAGGTTAGGAAGGTCTGTATTGTGGAAAAAAATGTTAAATTGGGATATAATGTGGGTATAGGTAAATCTATGAGGAAGTGTTTTTCATCTTCTACCCTCTTAGTGTCACTAAGATGAAATATTCTTTGATCCCACAAAGTTTTGGGGATTGTCGAAGACCGAATTTCTCTATGTAGCTCATGAGTGTTTGTTCTTATTTTAACAATGTTTATTTTCTTCTTTGCACTTCTCAAAACTGAGAGGTAATTTTGATCTTCTAAATCAAGGTTGACCACCTCCTTATAGTATCTTGATTTCCTTTTATCCACTAATTCTTTAGGACACCACATAATCTCCTTAAATTTATAAGTGATAGTATTTGTAATATTATCGATATTCTACATGATGACTTATTCTTGTATTTCTCAATGATTTAGCCGAGATATGGTGTCTTTATGCCATCCTCGCTTGAGTCCTTAGTGGTTTTGTCTAGAGTTTGAAGCAATTTTAGGAAGCCTCTTGTCATCCATGTTGTTTATCTTGTTCTTGTGCGTTAGGTATCTAATCATAGAAACCCCCTCAATGAGGGAAATGTTTTCTTCTATGAGGAGGATAGGATATGATGTACTTCCCTTAATTTTGAGATTATAAGTTCTAAATTTTTTTTTGGATATATTCTATCTTTCTTGAGGACTTGCTAGATATACTGCAACCCCAAACTTCACATCCATATAAGATAATGAGAGTGACAAGAGTGTGAAAGAAAAAAAAAAATTATCCCAAAGGCAAAGGTTCATTGATTTAGAATTTTTTTCGAGCCCATAATAAGCTTTCAACCCTCCATTTATCCTTTTTTCAAGACTATAGTTTCAATTGAGCTTGTGGTGGATATCAATTCCAAGATATTTGTATTAAGGCACTTCCTCCAAGCTATTATTGTCATAAAACAATTTTCGTAGGTGATACTTTTGGATATAATTATCATAACCTTTGTTTTGTTAGTGTTCATAGTCATTTCCATGCTAGAGAATAACTCCTTGAGGATTATTACTTGCTTACCTAGGTCATAGAGACTATTCAACATAAGAGCAATATCATCAACATAAAGAAGGAGGATGATGACTATACTAGCGAGAGTAGACCAACATAGCCCACATCCTCCAAACAATCTCCCAACTTACTAATAAAAGTTAGATTTAATGTTATTTAAAAATTAATTATCTCACATTTACAATTTCAAATAATCTTACATGTAAAAATATATAAAAAGAATTGACTTTTCAAACTTAATCAAATCATTAAAAGTAAGTAAATAAATTTATAGAAAATTATCTAGAAATTGTTTATTTTTTATTAAAACCTTGTACATGAGAAACTTTTCATCCACACATTACATAAAAAGACTTATATATATATATATAGACATTCCAACATATAAATAAAATACACCCTTAACATTTTAAAATTCTATTTTATATCTAATTTAATTTATATAAAATCTATTTTATAAATTTCAACTTTTATTTTTTCTATTCACAAAGAGTATATATTTTAAAATTTTATTTTATATCTAATTTAATTTATATAAAATCTATTTTATAAATTTCAACTTTTATTTTTTTATTCACAAAGAGTATATAGAATGATTAATGAAACTGAACTAAGCTTTACAAAATAAAATCATTAAAAAAAATATTAAAAATATTAAAAAAAATATTAAAAAAATTATGAATTGACTCATAAAATATTTTATTAAAAAAAATAATGAACAAATAGTTGACAACTATCATGTCAAAAGTTACCTTATAAATAAAAAATAATAAACAAATATCATGTCAAAATTGCAAAGAAACCATGCCCAATAAAGTTACTCATGATTTAAATAAAAAGAATAATTAAATCTCATGTCAAAATTTCAAAGGCAATGAAACTATGCTCAAGAAAATTACTCATAATTTAAAAACACAAGTTAAAGTGATAATCACATCAATTATAATTATTACACATACATAGAAATATTAGTGGTAAATGATTTTATAGTTGTGACAACTTAAAGTTAAATGCACAATAATTAATTTAATATCAACAACAATAACCATGCCTACTCTTTTCAATGATAGATTACATAACTTGAAAGGGTGGAAAGTGCTCACACTTGTTACTCTTTTCAATGATAGATTACATAACTTGAAAGGGTGGAAAGTGCTCACACTTGTCATTATAGATTAAATAAATTTAAAGGGTAGAAAGAATAATTTCCATGTTAATTGATTGCATATGTGATAAAAGAAAATGACACCACATGGTACATCAAATCAATAATTCGTTCAAAGTCCAAGGCAATAATTACTATGTTGCTCCTAGAAAAAATTAACGAATAATTATTTTTAAAAAGGTATAAAAATTAGTTTAAATATATTTTAATTTTAAATTTATGAAGTTATTTTTAAAAATGTATGCAAAATAGTTTAAATATATTTTAATTTTAAATTTATGAAGTTACAGAAAGAGAAATTTCTTTAAATTTAATTGTTTTTAAATATTTATATGGTAAAATAAATTATATTTTAGTAAATTTGATTTTATCCAAATATAATATAATAAATTCCAAGTTAATATGAGTTTAGTGTAATATACATAGTTTTAAATTTAAATTAATTTTGTATTTTGAAAACATTTTATTTATGATTTTGTGATATTATGATTTATTTTTCTATTCAAATTATTAAAATTAGTATGCTAACATAATAATTTGAACTTATCAATAATTAAGAAAAAAGATATGGTATAAAATAATAAAAGTTTAAGGGGTTAGCACAATTACTTGTCACTAATATTGTTAAGTATTTGGTTAGTTTTGTGATGACAATTGCTTAGTTTAAATCCCCTTGGGTGAGGCGCACCAATTTAAGCTGATATGTTTACTAGGGGTGTCATCCATGAATGTGGGAGAATCATCCATTGGGTTTCTCCATGAGGTTTTCCTTGGAAAAAAATCCAAAATAATGATTGAAAAAAACAACTAATTCTTCTATTCAACATTTTTCCTTTATGGATATGGATTCTTAATCAAAATACTCAATTTGGGTGCTCGACAAATTATCTACATTGTTAATCTTGTAATCATATATATGGAGTTGTCACAATGCAAGAGAAACACTTGAGGATAGAACTTTATCCTTTTACGAGAGGATATGGATCCTTACAAAAACAACTATTTATTCATGTATATAGATTTATCATGATGTAGGAGCACCACTTATGGATGGAAATCAATACTTTAACTTGTGGATATGGATCTTTAACCAAAACACCGAACTCGGGTGTTCAAAAAACTACCCATGTCATTATTATTTTATTCTTGTATATGGAGTTTTCTCAATGCAAAAACACTGCTTAGGGATGGAACTCAAGACATTTTACTTGTAGGTATGTGTCCATAACCAAAACACCAAATTGAGTGTGTTTGTTAAGGTATCTCACTCAATGAATTTTAAGGTATCTCACTCAATGTGTTTGTTAAGGTATTTGACCCAATGAATTGTAATTGGGTCCCAATTTAGTAGTTTTTTATGAAATGTGTGAATAAATGCAAGTTTCTATGGTTGTTGTTTTTTAGAAATATGACCACAAGGAATAATTGGCTCAAACCAGATTCTTTAGGGCTCAAGACCAAATCAACAATTTTCTCACAAAGAGAGAAATCATGTCACAAAATAAGATTTGACCTTGGGCAAGGTAGGATAATGACTTTCCTCTCAATCTCTTGAGTTACGCCCAATTAATAGAATTGAGATATTTTTTTCTATGTAATGCATTTCATGGGGAAACCTGTTGAGTACTTACCCTCATTCTAGGTATGGTACCTAGGGTAAACCAAATTCTCTAGGGCACAAGACTGGGTTAAGAGTAAAAACTTAACAATGAAGAGAGAAAGCATGTCAAAAAGTGAGACTTGAACTCGAGTAGGGGAAGATAACAACTTTCCTCTCAATCACTTGAAGTACACCCAATTGATAAACATACCTAAAAGATATGATATCACTGTACATATGAAGATGAACTCCCTAAAAACAAAATAGATACAATTAAATGAATTAAAAGATGTCTTAAACATATTTTAGATAACACTACTAATGCTCTAAATCATATCCCACTATTTCCCCCTAAAGTAGTAGAAAACAACAAAAAATATCCAAGACATTTTCATTGAAAAACTCAATTATGTACCTACAGGACATGATAGTGGGTTTCTTGTGGGAAATTTGTAATCAAATGGATGAAGCCACGGGTTTTTTATGGCATTCTAGTGGTTGACCATAATTGTGGCTTCTATAGTGACTGTTCCTATCTATTCGTAGGAAAAAATAATTACAAAATTTTCTTTCAAAATTTTCCTTGGGTGTTCATTAAAAATAAGGATTTATACATAGATTACATTGACCCTAAATATTATACTAAGAGTTCTAATCAACAAATTCAACTCTCAAAACACATGTTAATTTCGTTGGAAATGTTTACCCCAAACACCAATTCAAATTTTCCAAGGAAATACAAATACCTATAGAAATTTCAGACTAACATACCTATTTATAGAAGGTTGTAGAAGATCCACCCTCGACGATTCTTCAGTTCCAAGCTTGCTCCAAGTATTATATCCAATTCTTCTATGCTAAATATGTAATTTGTCTATTGATTAACTACCCCAACAACTCCTAAATGGGTACTCTTCTTCCCCATGGATCCCCAAGTTGCAATGGGTTGTATGAGAAGAGTACAAAAACTAGCATTCAGATTGTGTGTTTTCTCTAGAGCATGAGGTCCCTACCTTCCAAGTACATACACAATCTTGAGACCAAATGCAACACCAACTCACCAAGAAAAATTCCATCATTATGACATCCATCCAACATTAGGATGCAAAAAGGTAACCTCTCAAGTCCAATCCTCCTTTCTTATATAGCCATTGAGGATCATGCCATTTTTCAATCTTGTCTAAAATACTAATTATTTTAATTTTTAAATGCATATTGTAACGTTCCCAACCATCAACCCCATGGTCAAGCCAACATTACTATGCGGAAAAACACTATTGTAACATATTATGCATTCTTATGAAATAGAATTTCTTAATTACAGTTAAACACAGCGTAAGCATATTAATACCGTTATCATACATAATCCACGACATTAACAATAATTCACGAATATAGCGGAATACATGTAAACATTGATAGAATCACAAACATGCATATTTAATTAAAATTATACGCATGTATATACTTATCTTTTAGAATGGATATAATTCACCAACTACGTGTAGACCTCCCACGAACCTCCCAGCCTTAGACTGCGCTGCTCATCACTCTCAGCAGTAGGTCACCCCTGAGATGGGACTAAGCTCCACCGGGTAGGGATTCCTAAGCTAGGCAGGGAATACAAGAAGACACACAGTCACAAGAGAAGGATTCTCTCCCAGGAGCCACTTATGACCACTACCTAAAGACTCTCATTCCCCACATCTCTGTCCCACCCCAGGAGTATACACCTTCACTGTTACCAAGACTGTCCATCGACTACTAACCTCCCTTCCCTTGGTCTTCAACAACATACCAAACCGAAAGTCTTCGAGCTCTATGGAAGCTACAGGACTCCTTCTAGGAGTCCTCACTTCCTCTGTGCACTCTCTCACCTAGAGAGAGTCGCTCACATACTAGGTAACTTGCCTCTCAACAACAATCACCTCCCTCACACTGGACAACAAGCCACACACAGTCCAGCACTGTGTGGCCACAACAGTCAATTGGGAAAATGGGTATGGACACCCGAAATGAAAATGATCAGTGCTACAGCATAGTGTGGCTCTACGATTACAGGATGCCTTAAGCTTTCTGGCAAGCAACACAGGATGCACGACTCAACAATTACAAAAAATTCAGTTCTCCCAACCAGCAATAAGGAATAAACTCACCTCTCTAGTTTTAGAGATGCATAAGGTGTACAGAGGTTCAATCACAGAGGCCAAACGCGTACATATGGAGGATGGAGGAATTGGAAGGTCGAACCCTAGATTCAGGTGATTGTTGGAGGACTTACCACCCAACTCCCATGCAACAGTTGACAGAATGGCAAGAGAACCCCCAACACGGCTCATTTCCTGGGTTAAAGCGCATGAACCTGGGTCAACACATAAGTTGCATGCATCCCTCCCAAGGAACTTAGGACAAAACATAGATTTCACATGGCTTTTGGCATAATATTAAAATATTATTCCCAAGGACTTAAGCCCCTAGGCTCCACGCTTAGCCTCTCTTTCCAACCTTCGAGCCCCCAATCCATTAACTGAGTTTTGTGGAAGCTTAGTCCCCATCACTCATTCATCATGGTCGGTCCACATGCAAAGATGTTTTGTATTAATACTGTGCATAATTACATCTACGAAAATCACGCTCCTCGCCTTCAACATTTAGGCTCCCTGGCCTAATAAAACATAAGCCCACTAGCTTATATAACTTGGCTCACCAGCCTTATAAACTTGAATTACAGTTCATAAAAAAGATTTATACTTCATAGACATGATTTACAACAGGGCTCGGCCTTGGGGACTTTACACATATTATTCACCCACTCATGTGTCACTCAATGCAATCATAATTATTTATTTAAAATATAGAATAAAGGTTATTAATCACATCCCAAAGTATTTTCCTATTTCTACTCTCAAATTTTCCCTAAATCCCTTTTCTTTTTTCTCATTGAGTGGGTGCACATGAAATTACTAATTTCTATTTAAATAAAATTGTTTTTCTTTCCATTTAACTCACCCCTTTCTATATGCATTTCCTTTTCCAATTATAAATAAATTATATTTCCCTTTTTACCAAACATGTGCATAAGTCTATAATCAAACCACTCATGCAATTCATTCAATCTCCCATGCTAAAATAAAGTGCATATGAAAAATTATACTTTTCTCCCAAAGTATTCATATATTCAAATACACATAAATTGATTCAAAGTCAATACCAAATGTGAGACCAGGTTACGTTAGAGCCTTCAAGTATATAGTACCAAGAGCTAGGCATAACCTCTACAACTCTTCAAGTACCCTGCACCAAGACCTAGACATAACCTTTAGAACTCTTCAAATGCATGATACCAAGGGTGTCATGCCCCTACATTCCCTTTAAGTACTACCTACCAGTATGTACCAAGGGCACCATGTTTTCACATGCTCTTCATGTATCATTTTTCAATGATGGGGGACAATGCCATGGTTGGGACTGATGTCACCGAACTCATTCACCACTAGTGAGGGACTAATGGTCATTGATCAAAAAGGATTGACATCTTATTGTGCACCTCTTAGCATGGCCTCATAAGTGACTCAATACGTGGCCTACCCTTACAACAATGTGTAACCTCTAGGAAAAAACATTAAACAATATGTTTTTCAACCCATTATGTGGCAAGGAGGCTAGTAGGTAGGAATAGGAAACCTATACCTCTTCTCCATGATGGTGCTTATGTCGCATATCATCATACAACCCTTTGAACATGTGTAGGGTTATTTGGAAAATGTTTCCCTATCTCTACATACATCTAGAGACAACATATCTAATAACACTATCTAATTATCATAAATAAACAATAAGAAATGTCATATACATGTTACTCATACAATGATCATACAAAACCTGACCCTATATCGATGCACATATCTTGACTCACTTCAGAGTCCATATGTACCTATGGTTCTTCCTTTTGCACTTGACAAACCATTAGTAGCATCGTATAACATAATATATTTAATCATGTAACCACATGTTCATTTTCAATATTCAATAGCATCACAAGAATATCAAAGCATAAACCTTAATAGACATATGTCCATGATAAACAATAATCACATCAAATTAGATCAGAAGTCTAGATCACATCATCCATAAATATATATGCCAACCAACTAGATTTTTCTTGTCACAAGAATGCCCTCAAATAATAACAACATATTAGTCAAATAAAGTCAAAGAAAAAAAGGGAACCACATGAGGGCCCTTGTTAACAAACTTCATGTTGGATGATATGCATCAAAGAATATATATTTGTGTTGATCTTCTTCACAATAAGGTGCATGTAGTATGCATGTATTAGAGTCTTGAATCTTCCACCAATCCCACAAGTAATAATGTTAACATTAATAATTCATGCAATATCAGTATTTTAATCATCACTTGTGTGGATCACACAACGCATTTCAAATTTCAATCCACTAATTAAAATGAAAATGAAAATGACTTTGACATCTTTGTTGAATTACTCAGATTCTTGTATGACTTTGGTGGCCACATCATAATTGTTTATATAAACATAGGAAGCACCGAGAGTATTTGAGTTTAAATTAATAATGAGATCTTTTAGATGTCTATTATAACTAATTAGAAGCTTATTTATGTGTTAGCCATAACAACTCATAAGGGATGCAATCAAGCAACCATATTCTCGCAACAACAAATTTTCGATCGCCAAGTTGATATAGTCGATACATCAAAATCATCTCGATTTGATGGTGGTCACGATGGCTCCGGCTTATACAAGAGACAATCATGTGAAAATGACCCAACAAAAAATAAGCTCAGAGATCTCCTTATTAACCTCTTGTACATGTCTAGCTTACAATAACAACTTAGTTGCAACTCACAAATACCTTGTACGAATATAACATGGAAATAGAGTTGACATAAGCAAGCTACCACCCCTAGTGGAACATAATTCCATGCTAACTTCACCTTTACCACGCTAATTGAATGTTAAATAAATAATTTAAAAAAATAAATAAATAAATAAATTAAATCCAAATTAAATTAAACTAAACTTTTACATTAACTAAATTTAATCGTTGTATTTACCAAATAATATTTCAATACGATTACTATTATCCCCGAATAGAAATAATAAAGATCACAAAAATAAATAATAAAATCCGGTTACTATATGTCCCGTATAGAACTAATAAAAATCAAAAGAATAATAAATAATAAACAAAACAATAAAAAATATTACAAACCCCGCAACATAAGGACAACATTACTTCGAACCCTTGAAAATACGAATAAAATTTTAATGGACACCCTACGGACCCATCCATCATTTCTCTATTTATAGGCAAAAGGTCCGTTAAACCCCGCAACATAAGGACAACATTACTTCGAGCCCTTCAAAATACGAATAAAATTTTAATGGACACTCTACATTTATAGGCAAAAGGCAAAAAGGTCCATCCATCATTTCTCTATTTACACCATTTCTCTATTTATAGACAAAAGGTCCGTTAAATTCAAATTAACTTGACCCTCGTTTCTATCGATATCAAGGTGTTCATCTAATATCTGACGACGAAGTTGTTCAATCGCGCTTCATGAACTGAGCATTCCCTATTGTCTGATATCCGCAGGATTTTGCATTTTGATTATAAAATTCTTTGCTGGGTGTTGGTGTTAAGAGCCCCGATCTTCAAGGTGTTGGTGTTAAGAGCCCCGATCACAGGAAGAGACCATTACATCAAAACCCAGTTAATAAAACCCAGGAAGAGGCTTTCATCAAAACCCAGTTAATAAAAATGGCAGATGCCGCAGACAAGTCTTCTGCTGTGGAATTGTATGTTAATACGCCGATTGATAAGTCACCAGAGCTTCTTGCATCAGAGACCTTGGATTATCTTGCGGAGCAGCCTGCTCCATATCGACTCTTTAACCGCCAGAAAACCGTTCATGAAGTCTTTAGGAATGGGTGAGTAAATCTATTTACAAGGAGAAATTATATTAGTTTTAGCTTTGATTGAGCAATGTAGAATAATGGTTTTTTGCGATTCTTAACTTGGGTTTATGTTTTTCTGTTCCATTTTTAAACCCCGATACTATCCTAGTCTCTGATCTTTGTAATCTATGGTTTTCTTGGGGTGAGGTTGGCTGATGAACTTTTATAGTTTTAAGTCATCTTTTTAAGAACACGATAAGAGGAACTAATGGATTTTTACTGGTTAAATCCCCACACATGTTAGGAGAGTGATTTGGGATATGCCCATTGTCACCATCACCACCAAGACTGCTACAAGTAAATCATAAGAAATTAGATAACAATCATTGAAAATTAAACTAATGTGTTTGCCTAATTATTATTATTTCATTTTTCAAACCCAATCTTCAGTAGCTCTAAATCGAGAAAAATCATAACATACCTACAATATCAAATATTGTAAATCCTCTGATATTGATATGTGAAATTCATGATTGATTTAGCTCTAAATGGGGAAAAATCATAACATATCTACAATATCAAATATTGTAAATCCTCTGATATTGATATGTGAAATTCATGATATTTCTAAAAATTTTGTGTTTACCATAGAGAATATGATGACACCCACAACAGGAAACTGAATATATATGTTTCTTTCTTAAAGACAATCTCTGTCTACCCTTTTCCATTTTCATGTTGTGAAAATTATAGATAAGTCCACACTTTGATATTGGACAGATGCTCATGTTTTTGTTTTTAGATTTTAAAACCTATAAATATTGAGGGAAAAAATATATACCTTATTTAAAGTTGATTGATTCATGTTGGAAAAAACTGCTTTTCAAAATGCTAGTACTACTCAATTGTGGTAACAATTTTAAATTGAATAGAGTCCTCAGAAGCACTTAGTTTCTGGTTTGAAGTCCTAAATCAAAAACTTCAAATTTGGTAGATGTTCATGTTTTTATTTTAAGATTTTCAAACCTTTAAATATTGGGGTCAGGTAGGGGTAAGTTGAYTTCAAATTTGAGAGTTGTGTAAAAATATGTTTTTCAATAGCCTCATGGGTTAGCTCAAGTAGATGAGTGCAGTTGTTTRCTAGAATGAGATTTCAGGATCGAATCCATAACTCCAATCCATAGCTAGGATCGAATCCATGACTCCAATCCATAGCTAGRAGCCTGTSTATGGCYTCACTTYCAAGAAAAAAAAAGAWATGTTTTYCAAATTTMTGATACTATTCAATTATGAACTCAARTTAGAATTCAATAGAACTTCCATTCCATTAGCACCCAATTTCKGGTAGTAAACACTAAAATTTAAAGCMCTTCATCTTAAACATTATAATTTTTGTCCCAAATACAGTGCCTTGAATCCTAAAACCTAAACCTAAACCACATAATTTTTGTCATAAACCCCGAAACCTAATTTCTATAAGTTCTGAATCATTTCCATTTCTTGGTTTGGACATTATTCTTGGTAGAACTGATGGACGTTTGTTGTTCACCTACTAATTTTAAAGTTTGGTTTTGTTGAACTGTCATGTCTGTTTAAATTTTGACGGTTCTCGCAGCTGCTGATGTGATGCTATGGAGGAGAAGAGGTATATGTATTGTCGTACTTGTCGCTGCTACTACTGCATGGTATTTGTTTGAGAAATCAGGATATACGTTCTTGTCTCTTATTTCCACCATTCTTCTACTTTTGGTTGCAATTTTGTTTATCTGGGCAAATGCTGCATCTCTTCTCCAGAGGTGAGTAATATTCTAGTATTCCTGCCCATTTTCATATGTTAAACATGCCCTTTTTTTCTYTYTTTTTTTTCATATGTTAAACATGCCCTTTCTTTTCTTTATCCTTGTTTTTGTTGAGGAATGATATATGAAAGTCTGCGACATTTACTAGTGTATTTGCATTATGCAGGCCACTACCTCCTCCACCTGAATTGAAATTATCAGAGGAAATAGTAAACAAGGTAGCTGCTTCAATGCGTGTGAGAATTAATGACGTTCTAGCAGTGGCACGTGATATTGCCCTTTGCCAAGACATTAAACTTTTTGCGAAGGTAATACCGTATAGTTTGTTATATTTCTTCAATGATTTCAGTCAGTCCTGGTTATGATTTGCAGCATATGGCAAAGGGTGTTGCATTATCTGGCACGAAACTAGGACACGTTCATGTAAACATTTGCTTAGCTTATGTTGTGGATTGGTGCAGAGGTTTTTGTCCTGTTCTTTAGTACAACTTTTCATATCAAAAAATAGAATAAAATGGATACTGCAGAACTGTGCTTCCATTAGAAAATTTTCTCTTTCATCTGATAGGTCCATCAATACCCAATTGTAGGTTATGATGTCTAATTGATGTTTAATCATCTAATTGATGTTTAATCATTGTCTTTGAGTGCTTATTGAACTAGAATGGATTTTCTCTTTCATCTGATAGGTCCATCAATACCCAATTGTAGGTTATGATGTTTAATTGATGTTTAATCATTGTCTTCGAGTGCTTATTGAATTAATTTTGTTTCTGGCAGACGATTATCTTTTTGTGGCTATTTTCAATTTTCGGTGGCTGGTTCAACTTCCTTACACTTATCTACATTGGTAAGTTCTTAAATATTTCTTGCTGGTACTATTACTACATAGATTCAATTTCTGGCATTAGTCTTCTTATGTCCTTTAGTTTTATTCTGCTTTTCTGAAGACTATCCTTGAACTTTGAATTTTATAAATCTCCGCTTTCTCCCATTTATTTAACATAAATCGCAAAGAAATGTCTATCCGTGTTCGGTGCTTCACCAACACTTTATGAACAATTTCGTTGATTCCAGATCTGATCATCTTTTTTCTTGTACTGGCATTGTGCAGTTCTTCTTGTTAGTCTAACAATTCCTGCATTGTACAACAAGTATGAGGATCATGTCGATAGAAATGCAGAGATAGCACACAAGCAAATTGTAAAGAAATACAGGAACCTTGATGCAAATGTTTTAAGCAAGATTCCAAGGGGATTTTCCAAACACAAAAAGATGCAGTAATATCTGCTCTGGCCGTTAGTGTCCTTTACAATTCTCAGTAGTGGCGCAACATCTATTTTTTATTTAAGGCCCTTAATAGGACTCAAGCAAGGGTGTCCCTTGTATTGTTTTGTATTGTTTTTTATAGTAATTGAAGGTCTCAACAAGGCTATGTTGGAGGCAAAAAGTTCTGGACCTTCCAAATGTATAAAGTTGAGGAGAACTCTTTATTTTTCACATTTGCTTTTTGTGAATGATGTTCTTTTATTTTGTGATAGACTAAGAAGGGATGCAATCAAACTAGAATTAGCAATACTGTTGTGTTGTTCAATTATTCATACTGGGTTAATAGGCATAAAGCATCTATCTCTTTCAATGGGGTATAGCATATACTAGATTTATCTTGCACTATTTTTCTTACCAATAGACTTTTTTATTTAAGGTTTCAAGAATTTGGGCTTTGAAATTAAACGCTATGACTATGGGATCAATACTTGGAGTTGGTTAATTGCTAAGGTAGAGAAGGGAGCCAACTTATGGTGTAACAAATGCTTATCTATGGGAGGGAGGTTCATTTTGTTCAAATCAATACTAAAGAATATTCTTGCCTATTGGCATTCCTTGTCTTTTATACTTAAAGGGGTTTTAGAAAATATTTGTGTGAAAATTTCATGACTTAAGGTTTCTTTTTGCAAATTCAGAATTTTTACCTCCTTAGAGGTTCCATGGATCTAATTCTTTTGAATTATCATCCTTAGGGTTGAGCCATAATTTAAATTAAAAAAAAAAAACAACATACAATATTTCACTTCACATCAACCCCAATACATAGGCAATCCAAGAGAGAAAATATCAAATATATTGCAACAAGTTTAATCCCTTTAGGGCAATGTTTTCATGCATATACCTGAAATGATTACAATTAATGCATATTTATAGAAATAAATCTATCATATTATTATTTTCAATGTAAATGTTAAATTCATCAACAATTGCAACCTTAACTTATGTCAGATTAGCAGGACATATAAGTGTTGGACATTACCAAACCATGAAGACAATGATAGTTGAAGATCAAATATGCAATAAGACAATTTTGGACAACCAAAAAATTCACATATATAGATCATATATGAAGTTTAAATATATACTCTCAAATGATCGCAAGCTGGTACAACCCTCCAATCTCTCCAAAACCTTAGCGAGGGAAAATGAATAAAATACCTAGCTCCACCAAAGATATTCCAATAATCTAAATTTCATCATTGGCCTCATGCAAGGTGTCTCTTCTCTTCCTCCTCGATAAAGGGTTGATAACCAAACCCTAAATCTGATGCCTCATGAGGGATGAAACCATGGCCTTGTACTTCAAGAATTCTCCAAGAATCCCTAATTCCTTAAGACAAAGAGAAATAAAGAGAAAATAATAGTGAACAAGAGAGAGAAAGACCAACACTCCTCTTACATCTCTAACCCAAGTGTAAAGAAGAATAAGCATAAGTGCACCATTGATGATTATATTGACACTCTCCCTCATCTATTTGTATGAGAATTAATGAAGGTCTATAATGACAAATGTACCTAGTCCAATATAAGAAAATTACAACACACAAGTAGGTCCACACATGTGAAGCACTCTACTCCTAGTGGCACATGTCAAGCTCCAAGTTGATGATGATCAACAATTAAGGATTCGATGCATAAGGGCTACTCCCCTATTTCCAACACTCCTCCTCCATGACTCCAAAGCTCCAATGCATGTCCAAGGTCACATGCTTCCTTAGGGACCGCTGCACTTACATGTGCACTTCCTCAAATCAAGAATCCTCAAGTCAAGTGTAAGTATCCATGAAAGAAACCAAGAAACCCCATGTTGTCTGGCTATAAATTCCCTCCTCCATAATGCCTAATTATCCTCCTCTAATGCAAGGCATACTCTTAGGAGGAAACCTTCCTCCATGTGTTCACTACATGAATAATTCACTAAGATCCACATGTCTCCAATGTTCCAAGGAAGAATGGCATGCAAGCATCCATAAATGTTCTAGAAACCAAGAGTAAGCCACCTATAATGTGCAAGTCCATCATGAAACACCAAGGGTAAACCATACACCATGCACTCCACATATAGGGAATCACCTCCAAACATGGTGTAACTTTTCTAATAACCTTGGAATCTAACACTCCCTCTTTACATGGAAAGTGTTCTCACCAACACTTATTTTCTTTGTTAACATCTCAAACCTCCCTTTCGGCCAAGGAATTCAGTAAAATGTTAGAAACCTATAACTCTATAGGAATGTAATTAAGGGATACAACACCCTTATGTACCTCTTACTCTACAATACTTCCATCATCTACAAACATGGAATACATCGTTAATTCCAAAATGGGGTGGCATCGTGTGATGCATGCTTTGCATATGCCTCTTCAAATATAGAAGGCTCTTCCAAATTCTCACTATAATGCACATGTGATACAATATCAACAAGCAATATATAAAGGAAACTCGTTCTCACACCTCTAGCCAAAATTCTCAAACTAGGCAGATTACAATCATTGATAGTGCAATGTTTTCCTTCAAATGCAACTTTCCAATGAGGATCTCCCATATAAGAAACTGAAAAAAAATGTTTCTTCAACGTGGGAACCAATAAAACATCACTCAACTCAAGAACATCATTCAATGGCATCCAAGAGGAAACAAAGCCACTCCTCTCATAGCATAACTAGCATCATTGACTAGCTCCACACTCATACCTCCATGTTTTTCCTAAATATTGTTGAATAATGTCTTTTCATAATTGACATGTATCAATGCCCCACTATTGACATATCATCCAACACTAAACAAAGTTGTAGAATATAAACAAGAGACCATAGAGAGTATTATCTCAAATTGAGATGAATTCTCATCTACACCTGCAACAATACCCGCTACAACATGTTTGTCCTTCCCTTTCTTCTTGTTAAAAAAATGGTTGGAATAATGTTCCATCTAATTTTGACATTAAAAACACATCAAATTAAGAACGTCCTTTCTTTTCCCCTAGCCTTCCTTCTTCTTAGAGTTTTTATTGCTACTCTTCTTTATCCTCTCGATGAGAGAAATCTCTTCTACTTCCTCTCGTTATGTTGAATAGTATTGAAACCTGATCTCTTCCTACAGAAGATCATCCAAGATATTTGTAAAGGTTGGAAATGTCTTCTAAGCATAAACACTCTTTAAAAAAGGCCTCCATGATGGTAAAATTCCATTCAAGGAAATGGACACCAACTCCTTGTCTTCCACCTTTGTCCCAATGACACTCAATTAGTCTCTCAACTCTATGATCTTTGCCATGTATCTCACCACATAATTTTCTTTGCTCATGTGGATGGTTGAAATCTTGTTTCGTAAGATCCTATGTCAAAAAACACAATAAATTTGAAATAAACCAACCAAACATTCAAACATCTCCTTATTAGTTGTCTTGTCAATGTGAGTGATGAAGTGATCCTTAATAAAATCAAGAATGAATATATTTTCCTTATCCTCCATCTTGCAATATATTTCTCAACATGATCCTCAACCTTTCCTTCCTCCTTAAGTATATGTAGCCTAAGCTTCCAATGGATGAAATTGGAAACTCCATCCAACCTATCACACTCTCTAAGCCCAAGGGTAGACATCTTTGCAATATCTAAATCCACCTCAAAACAAGGGTCAACAATAATGAAGTAGAATAAACCTTATAGGGATCAAACACTTCTTCCAAGTGTCCTAGGGTTTCACACCCAAACAACCTCTACAAGGTTAGCATACAAATCCCAAGTACAATGCAACTAAAATACCAACTTCCTCTTCACCAAAAGAGTGATTTTAGTAATAAGATTTGAAATCATGTATAAATCTTATGAATCGAGGTTTTTTTTCACCCATTCATAAATTTCACCTCTTTAGAGGTTCCATGGATCTAATCCCTATGAATTATAATCCTTACGATTGAACATATATAAATTACCTCAAAAAATAATGGACAATGTTTAACTTGACATCAACCCTATTAAACTAGGCAATCCAAGAGAGAAGATACCAAATATATGGCAACAAGTTTAATCTGTTTAGGGAAATATTTTCATGTATAAAACAAACCTAAAATCACTACAATTAATGAATATTTACAATAGTGAATCTGTCATATTTTGTTCAGTATAAATGTTGGATCGATTAATGATTTCAACTTTAATTTATGTCAAACGAGTACAACATAGAAGTGATGGAAATTACCAAGCCATGAAGTCAACCGTAAATGAAAATCAAATTTTCAATAAGACAGTTTTGGGCAACTCAAAATTATATATATATATATATATATATATATATATATATATATATATATATATATAAAGTTTAAGTACATACTCTCATCTTATTACAAGATGGTACAACCCTCCAAGTTCTCCAAGACCTTAGCTAGGGAAAACCAAGAAAATCCCTAGCTCCAGAAAAGATATTCCAACAAGCTAGAATCACCACTAGTAAGTCCTCCTTGGCCTCATGAAAGGAATTTCCTCTCCTCTTCTTCTTAAAAAAATATAACTTAGGTTTTACCACCAAACCCTAACTCCAATTCCTCCTTGGGGATTAAACCCTATCCCTAGACTTCAAGAATTATTTAAGAAACCTTAACACCTTAAGACAAAGGGAGATAACGTACAAAGAAGATTGAGCTAGAGAGAAAGAGAAACTAGACCTCCAGCTCTTGAATATCTAACCAAAGTGTAAAGAAGAATAAGCACACATGTGTGATTGATGATGATAATTACTCTGTCCTTCCTCTATTTATATGAGAGGTAAGGGAGGCCTACAATGACAAGTGGACATAGTCCACTATGAAAAGACACAAGTAGTTCCACACATGTAAAGTGATCTACACCAACTAACACATTTCAAGCTCCAAGGAAACAATGATCAACAAGCAAGGATACAAGGCATGAGTACTACTCCTTAAGGTCCAACACTCTTCCTCCAAGGATCTAAAGCTCAAACGAATCTACAAGATCATGTGCCTCCTTAGGGACCACCATATTTACATGTTCACTCCCTCAACTCAACTATATGCCTTCATGTAAGCAACCAAACAACCCCCTACTATCTAGTTCTCAATTCCCTCTTTCAGAATGGTGAATTCTCATCATATAATGCAGGTAATCCTCCAAGAAAGAAAACCCCCTACATGTGTCACATACAATGAGCACTCACCAAAGTCCATAAGTCTCCAATTCTCTAAGGAATAATTCCATGAAAGTATCCATATAAGGTCTATCATCCAAGAGTAAGCCACCTATAATATGCAATTCCATCATATACCACCAATGGTTTACCATACAACATGTGTCCTACATATCATGTAGAAACCCCAAGAAAGTGTTAGATACATTGAGAAGTCACCAAGCTCCATATGTCTCCAATGCTCCAAGGAAGAATTCTATGAAAGTATCCATATAAGGTCTATCAAACAAGAGTAAGCCGCATCTAATGTTCAATTCCATCATAGACCACTGAGGGTCAACCATACACCATACATCCTACATCTCATGTAGCACCCCCAAGCATGGTGTAAACACTTTTGTAGTGATCCTGAAACTAATAATTAGAAATATAATCATGTGATTCCTATGGTCTAGGAAAAGGGAGAGTGAGAGTATCACCTTGGTTATATGAGGCCATTGAAAGACCAAAAGACTTAGAAGGTTTGGGGGTGAAGAATATAAAGAATTATAGGAAGGCTCTAGTATCTAAGTGTGTATGGAGGTTGATCCAAAATAAGGGGATGTGGAGCAAAGGTATTATCCAAAAATATATTGAACCTAATTCAATAGAATATTAGCTTAGAATATATTCCAAGAAGATTCAAAATGTGTCAACCATTTGGAAGGCCATTATTCTATCCTTTCTATAAATTGGCTGATATGGAAAGTTGGAGATGGTGAAATAGTTCATATTGGTGTTGGTCCACGGGTAGGAAGTGGCCATACATATAAGATTCTTGGAAGATTATTTGATACTCGTCATGGGAAGGGAATTTTCATTATAGCTCTCCTACCTTACCAAACCATACCACCATCTAGCATCAATAATGGAAAATGGCAGACTCTTTATATTTGAATGGGATTGAATGTGGAATCTAGGAGGCATATATAGATAATTTTAAGAGAAGCCATGTCAAAATCAAAGAGACAAAAGATGAACTAGTATGATCCAAAAACCCTTCTTTGGGAATATAGACTCCTTAGGTTAAGTTATAATACCATGTGTGAAAATGAAAAGCTCAAGGAAATCCAATGGTGGTGGAAACCACTAAGATTTGATTCTCTCTTAAATCTATAATAGTTATGTGGTTGGATAAAAGGAACAAATCCCTCACTTGGGAAGTATTATAGAAGATGAATAGGTAGGGGCCTAATAGATGTCACCTATGTAAGGAGAATGAAGAAACCATTAGTCATTTGTTAATCTCTCATGCATATTCTAGCTTAGATTGGAAAGAAATAGAAAATGTGGCAAGGATTAAAGAAAGATGGAAAGCATACACAATTGATTCTTTCAAAAAATGATTCTTTCAAAACTTGACAATCAAAACAAAAAAAAGAAATTATCCAATGCCCTACCTTTCACAGTAGCACGTGGCATTTGGTTTGCAAAAAATTGCATCACTTTCTTGGATAGACACATCCCATTGTATCAATGTGCGACCCAACTCAAATCCATATTTTAAAGTTTCAAGCCTCATCCTAAGATTAAACATTGAAGACAAAGACTCCAAGAGAATTTAGATACGTTTGGAATTTGGGGGTGTTTTGAGGAAGCATGTTAGGGAAACTAGGGGGATTGTCTATTTCTATGAGTCTCATTTTTTTAAGTTCGAGGTATGTTTGGGTAGGGGAGCCAACAATTATGCTGAGATTATTTCATTGAAATTACTTCTATTCTTTTCTTTTAAAAAAGGGGCTTCTAAACTTCATGTTTTTGGTGATTCCATTGTGGTGATTAATTAAATGATGAGAATCTATAGGATTGGAAATCTATCTTTGAGACCCATTTATGAGGAGATTATGAGATTCAAATTTTCCTTCAACACCATTTCAATTGCTCATGTCTATAGAGACTAGAATGTAGAAGTAGATACTCTCTCCAAAGATGGCTTGCAATTTGGTTTAGGTCTTTGGTATTTGCTAGAATCAAAGGATGGATAGATTTCTAAGTATACTCTTATCTTTGGATTCA
>JZKD02S1619429.1:1626539-1642848 GCA_000966675.3 Picea glauca
GATGATGACATGCCTAACAACTACTTAAACTCTGTAAGACGTTGGTATCTGGTCTCATCTATGTTTCTTATATTACACTCGTTCACTCTGAAATCTCAAAAATTTCCATCCCTCGAGCATCATATCAATCATTTTCTCTACATCAAACTTGATCCCTTAAATATAATAAACTCTCATAAATTTCTAACACTTTCGTCAATTGAACATCTAATTTGATCCCTTAAATTAAATTAAATATGTTACAATTCAACCCATCATTTTTATAATTATTACACATTTTGGTTATCATTGCTTCTCATATCCTTACCTCAATTTATTATCTATTTTAAATATGATTTCTTTTTGGATTATTTGAGGTAAATTGATCCATACGACAATGTATATAGTGTAGAAAAATGATATTTTTTTGTGTGCAGATGGTCCCATATCACCCAACTTGGATTGATGCCTATCCGATGGGTGACGAGAGGCACGTAGTATCCTCACCTTGTTGGCGTGCGCCCACCATATATTTTTTAAAAGCCCATACTTGCACTTCATATATATATATAACGTAGATGCAAGGACAAACAACAAACAATCCAAAATAACACTTATTTCTAATTATAAGTAGTTGATAGTAATGAGGCGCATGCAAATATTCCTTAGACCTCCACGCTCACACACAAGATCCATATGGTAGGGAGGGATATAGAATCATATATTATATAAATTTTCATTCAGTACCAATAAGTGCCATGTTCAATATTATAATTAATCATGTCCTTTGTTATTGGTCCCTGGCTAGGGAGTATTAGTAATTGGTTCACATTGTTATATTAATTTTTACACCAAAACCAATGAAAACAAAAGATTTTAATCAAAGTTTTAATCTATCCATGAAATTCAAGATCTCACATTTTCTTTTTTATCCTAACTTTTCAGTTTGACATCTTATTTGGCTTCTTTTCGAGACATAGTGCAAAGCCTATCATTTGAAACTTAAGAAATGATCAATACATAAAGGTGTTCATCTCTTCAAGTTAACTAATGCTATATCGAGAGGTAGCATTAGTTTGTTAACATTTAATGTTTACTCTCTTCACTCCCTTTCTTCAGTCACAGAGTGGGGTTACTTGTTCAGTTAGGTTCTTGAGTCACGTTACATCCCCAATGCAGAGGTTGAGGTTGAGAACCATGCGTGTAAGGACACACAACTACCCTCATATTTCTTCTTTACCTTCTCACCTACTCAAACTCCCTTTCATATTCTTTCTTGCAGCTCAATCCCCAACATCAAGCTTCGGTCTTTCCTTCTTCTTTACCTATTCACCTGCTTAGAGGTAGAGCTGCCTTTTTCGTTACTTCTGTCTCTAGCTTAGGTGACGCAACTCGGGCAACCCTCACGGTTCCACCCTGCTCTCACCAGGACCTTCTCTTTCTCCGCGGCCCGAAGAGTCAAAGCTCTTCCAACTCCCTCGGGAGTTGTTTACCCACAGTCTTTTCGGTGATCTCCTCTTCGCGTATCGGGAGTTCGGATCTCACGATATCGCGAGGCTTGCAGCACTGTCCCCTTGTGATCACATACCGAAACCCCGATCCCCGATGGTCAACGGTCAACCTCGGAGTATCGCTACTCGCGATGCCGATCTTTGGTATTTCAAATCCCCGAGTATCGAAGTGCCGATCCCACGTGTTATACTCCACACAGCCTCCGTGGGACCCGTCGCGACTCGGGACTTCGCTATCTCTTCGTGCTCCCTCCGACTTCGAAAACGCCGACGTGCCGAA
Organism: Picea glauca; assembly: GCA_000966675.3. NCBI lineage: Eukaryota > Viridiplantae > Streptophyta > Pinopsida > Pinales > Pinaceae > Picea > Picea glauca. The sequence continues at coordinate 1,628,310 of JZKD02S1619429.1, forward strand.
TCCCGACTCCTCGGGATCTCGTGCTACCTGTCCCTACTGGGATCGACGGTTCTGATCAAATCGGGGATTCGCAACTCGCGAATTCAAATGTGCACATAACCCTTGCACTCGCCAACCCCGATATCCCGATATCTCTACGGCAGTTAACTTCCTTCGTGCGCTTCTGAATTAACACCCACGCAGCTTCTCCATGATCCAACGGTTAGCGGGATTTCGCGATTCTGCTTCGAGAATCTCGACCGTTGATTTTCCTCTTTGAGGAGTTCCTCCTCTCCGAAGCTCTCTTCTGTGCTAGCTTCCTCCTAGACGTGGAAATCCAAAGATTGTTGTACTCCCTGGAGCTTCCTTGTGTTTTCTTCCTAGACTTGGAAGAATTCTTCGTTCTCAAAGACTGAGACCTTTGCGTTCCTTCTCCTCTACGAACCCTCAACTTGAGTCTCGTTGATACGCGTAAAAGCGCTGCCCTTCCTGAGATTTTGTCCTTGGATCCCCAATGGATTCCCTGACTCTTGCGCTCTTGCAGAGTCTCTACACACACATGGTGTTGTCTCTCCTGAGCTTCAGCAAATACTCAGACCCCTTGGGGAATTTTGTCCTTCTTCTCCCTCTGATGGAGAATATGGATGCCTCTTGCTATCCTTCTGCTCAAGCGACCTTCGTGCTGAGTCTGTCTGGGTATTCAACAACCCAATACAGGTCCCTCAGTGGACTCTGCTTCCTTCAGCTGATAGAACTCAATGAATTCCTTTTCCCTGTGCTCTCTGCACACTCTCTCAACGCCCTCCCGACGGAGTCTCTTCTCCCATAGAACATTTAGTGGTTCTGGGTTCCTATGCACCTTTTGCACCTGCTCAATGCCTCCCGGCAGAGCCTCTCAGAATCCCTAGTGATTCTGGTATTCCCTTAAGAAGTCACAACAAAGTTCTTTCTCTCTGGGCACTACTGTACACACGCTCAATGCCCACTTGGCAGAGATTCTCACCGGATCCGCAGTGATTCTGTTAGCAACTGTGTCTCAGCTACACAGCCTTGCCTCTTGAGGTGTTCAGCAACCTCAAATTTCGTCCTCCTGAGTTGTCGACTTCAGTTTGTCTCTCAACACGTCTCTGTCTGACTCCTCCCGAGTTCAGAAGTGCATCCTCCTGTGCACTGGTATTCAGAGTCTCAACACTCTGTCACGCCCTCATGGCGTGAAACCTCAAAGACCTCTCAAACCTGAAATCAAACACATTCCCTGCAAATGCATGATAACAGCATACCATTACAGCATAAAGAAAACACTTACAGACACACACATAAACAGAATATCATGCAGGAAAAACTGCTCTCTATTCATATATTAACAATTGGCAAAATGCCTGTATTTTTACAAGGTGTTCTCGAGCTCTCCTTGGCCCCCTACCTGCCTTCTATCTACATGTACCTCTCTATATCTTTTACCTGAGGTGCTCTCAGCGCTTCCCTCTAGGACTTACCTACCCTATTGATTTACCATCAATGATTGTCTAGTCTGCTATCCAGAACTAGATCTCAGCCAATCTATAATAAATGCCTATCTTATCTACAACCTGCGCAAAGGCATGTCATTCATGGCTCACCAGCCTAAAACATTTATTACATTCAATACAAATACAAATGAGGCTGCGCCTCCCTTCATCCTTTGAATGTGTGTGCACTGACGTGGCTGGCTAGCTGCATGGAGAGATGCTCCTGCATCATACTCCACAGCTGCAAAAATCATGAGCTCCCGCTCATGAGCTTCCCTCGTGGTTGTTGGAATCCACCTGGGTCCCAGATAAGTCTTTGGAGCTTTTCCTTTGCTCCAATTCGTTGTTGCTGCTTCCGCTGCGCTGCTGCTGCCTTCCTTCTGCCCAGCTGCTCCTCGCCGGCAGTCTGCACTGACCTCAACATCAGCTTCATGATCTCCTTGATCGCTTCATCTAGCTGCTCCAGTGGCTGGTTTTTCTGTTGCAGTCTCCTCAGCTGCAAAAATTTTTGGCCATTTGGAAGATCATCAAGATCCCCCATGCCTTCCTCATCTGTCTCCAACCTCACCTGTTGGATGTGCATGCCCTGCACTTTCACCCTATCTTCTAGGGCCTCAATCTGCTCCCACAACTCAGCAAGACATATGTCGTCTGTGTTTTCTTCTTCTGCTTCTGCAACCTCCTCTGTTGCATTGTTTTCAACTGAAATGATGAATATGTCGAGCCATTCCTCGGAATGCTCGTTTCCTTCTTCTATTTCTTTTGCTATCAGCTCAAATGTTGTAGCTCGCTCAGCTTGCTGGATGAATCTGTTGAGACATTCCTCGAAATGCTCATTCTCTTCACCTTCTGCTGCAAACTCCCCTATTGCAGTCTTTTCAGCTACAATGCTGAATATGTCGAGCCATTTCTTAGAATGCTCATCTTCTTCTTTTTCTTTTGCTGCTGTTAGCCTCAGTGCTACAGCTCTTTCAACTTGCTGGCCGAAATCATTGAGTTGTTCCTCAGAACACTCATTCTTCTCTTCATCTGCTTGGGCAGTCTCAGATACCTGCTCCAATTCTTTTTCTTCGACAGTCATCTCCAACTGTGACTGCTCCCCCACTGTTGTTACATTTTCAACAGAATTTTCTGCCTCCTCCTGGGCAGATGGTAGGAATAATTGTATTCCCCCAATCATCAATATGTCATCCTGATGTTCCTTCACCTCTGTCAGCTGCACTTGCTGATCTAAATTCTTCTCTGAATTTATGAGACTATCAGGCAGTCCCATCTGCTCTGGCTGATCCAAATTTATCTGTCCATCCCTGCCCACTTGGCAATATGGGATGCTGTCATCGCTGCTCCCCTGGCAGATCATGAGATCAACCGATCCCATCTTCATCAGCAACCTCTGCTGAATTGAACTCTCCCTTGAGTCCAAGAGACTCTCAGACAGTCTCAATTTTTCATCTCTGCCCTCCAGGCAGCTTAGTACGCTTCCGCTGCCCTATTGGCAGTCTTTAATGCTTTCACTGCCCTCCTGGAAGTCTTTGGGATCTTCACCTAATCTCTTTGCATCGCCCAGCTGGAAATGCAAAGTTTCCTCATTGTCCTCCTGACAATCCATGAGATCTTCAGCCGATCTCATTTCTGTTTCCTTGCCCAACTGGAAATTAGAAATTCCCTGGCTGTCCCTATGACAGTCTGTGAGATCCTCAACTGACCTCAACTCATTTTCCTCATGGCAATTTGGAATTTCTTCTGCTCTATCCTCATGGAAACTCTTGAGATCCTCAGATGACCTCATCTCATCTTGCTCATCATCCCAATCATCATCATCACCATCAAGACCTTTTCCAGTCTCGGGTTCATATACCTCAACCAATTCTTCATTTTGCCGCATCAGTGATTTGAGCCTCTCTATCTCTGCCCTGATGTCGGCGAGCTCTCTATCTATCTCGGCTCCGCTCATCAGCTTCGGGCTCTTCCTGCGCTCTTCAGTAGTCATCCTGCTACCTCTATCTGCCTTCGTGGCAGATCTGCTGCGGTCACTCCTCATCACGAGTTCAACCAGCTTCATCTTTGCAGTCCTGCAGACTATCTATGGACTGCTGCCTACCTGCAAGAATGTCCTCACAGAGTCCTCTAGTGCTCTGTCTTTGGCCACTCTGATGCAAACTCCTTTCTGCTTGAAGTATACAAACAAGGTTTTGGCTCTGATACCACTTTGACGTAGGTCATGAGTATCAAAGTGCTCCTAGAGTCCTCAACAACTCTGTCTTCTTCCGCTCCTCTGTCTCTTCCTGCCTGAAATCTACAAGCAAGAATTTCCAGCTCTGATACCACTTTGACGCAAGTCGTGAGTATCAGAGTGCTCCTTCCTCCTTCTCTCCTCCCACCTGCAATACACAGATAAGACTTCAGGCTCTGATACCACTTTGACGCAACTCGGGCAACCCTCACGGTTCCACCCTGCTCTCACCAGGACCTTCTCTTTCTCCGCGGTCCGAAGAGTCAAAGCTCTTCCAACTCCCTCGGGAGTTGTTTACCCACAGTCTTTTCGGTGATCTCCTCTTCGCGTATCGGGAGTTCGGATCTCGCGATATCGCGAGGCTTGCAGCACTGTCCCCTTGCGATCACATACCGAAACCCCGATCCCCGATGGTCAACGGTCAACCTCGGAGTATCGCTACTCGCGATGCCGATCTTTGGTATTTCAAATCCCCGAGTACCAAAGTGCCGATCCCATGTGTTATACTCCACACAGCCTCCGTGAGACCCGTCGCGACTCGGGACTTCGCTATCTCTTCGTGCTCCCTCCGACTTCGAAAACGCTGACGTGCCGAATCCTGACTCCTTGGGATCTCATGCTACCTGTCCCTACTGGGATCGACGGTTCTGATCAAATCGGGGATTCGCAACTCGCGAATTCAAATGTGCACATAACCCTTGCACTCGCCAACCCCGATATCCCGATATCTCGACGACAGTTAACTTCCTTCGTGCGCTTGTGAATTAACACCCGCGCAGCTTCTCCATGATCCAACGGTTAGCGGGATTTCGCGATTCTGCTTCGAGAATCTCGACCGTTGATTTTCCTCTTTGAGGAGTTCCTCCTCTCCGAAGCTCTCTTCTGTGCTAGCTTCCTCCTAGACGTGGAAATCCAAAGATTGTTGTGCTCCCTGGAGCTTCCTTGTGTTTTCTTCCTAGACTTGGAAGAATTCTTCGTTCTCAAAGACTGAGACCTTTGTGTTCCTTCTCCTCTACGAACCCTCAACTTGAGTCTCGCTGATACGCGTAAAAGCGCTGCCCTTCCTGAGCTTTTGTCCTTGGATCCCCAATGGATTCCCTGACTCTTGCGCTCTTGCAGAATCTCTACACACACACGGTGTTGTCTCTCCTGAGCTTCAGCGAATACTCAGACCCCTTGGGGAATTTTGTCCTTCTTCTCCCTCTGATTTAGAATATGGATGCCTCTTGCTATCCTTTTGCTCAAGCGACCTTCGTGCTGAGTCTGTCTGGGTATTCAGCAACCCAATACAGGTCCCTCAGTGGACTCTACTTCCTTCAGCTGATAGAAATCAATGAATTCCTTTTCCCTGTGCTCTCTGCGCACTCTCTCAACGCCCTCCCGATGGAGTCTCTTCTCCCATAGAACATTTAGTGGTTCTGGGTTCTTATGCACCTTTTGCACCTGCTCAATGCCTCCCAACAGAGCCTCTCAGAATCCTCAGTGATTCTGGTATTCCCTTAAGAACTCACAACAAAGTTCTTTCTCTCTGGGCACTACTGTACACATGCTCAATGCCCACTTGGCAGAGATTCTCACCGGATCCACAGTGATTCTGTTAGCAACTGTGTCTCAGCTACACAGCCTTGCCTCTTGAGGTGTTCAGCAACCTCAAATTTCATCCTCCTGAGTTGTCGACTTCAGTTTGTGTCTCAACACGTCTCTATCTGACTCCTCCCGAGTTCAGAAGTGCATCCTCCTGTGCACTGGTATTCAGAGTCTCAACACTCTGTCACACCCTCATGGCGTGAAACCTCAAAGACCTCTCAAACCTGAAATCAAACACATTCCCTGCAAATGCATGATAACAGCATACCATTACAGCATAAAGAAAACACTTACAGACACACACATAAACAGAATATCATGCAGGAAAAACTGCTCTCTGTTCATATATTAACAATTGGCAAAATGCCTGTATTTTTACAAGGTGTTCTCGAGCTCTCCTCGGCCCCCTACCTGCCTTCTATCTACATGTACCTCTCTATATATTTTACCTGAGGTGCTCTCAGCGCTTCCCTCCAGGACTTACCTACCCTATTGATTTACCATCAATGACTGTCTAGTCTGCTATCCAGAACTAGATCTCAGCCAATCTATAATAAATGCCTATCTTATCTACAACCTGCGCAAAGGCATGGCATTCATGGCTCACCAGCCCAAAACATTTATTACATTTAATACAAATACAAATGAGGTTGCGCCTCCCTTCATCCTTTGAATGTGTGCGCACTGACGTGGCTGGCTGGCTGCATGGAGAGATGCTCCTGCATCATTAGGGCTCTGGAACCTGGCGTAAGACTGACTCTAGATTGACTCATGCATCCAGTTCCTCAACTTCACTCGATTTTCCTATGCTCCTCAAATGATGAATCGACATATCCAATGCTATAAATCATTGTTTCATTCATTGTTGATGCACTCTGTGCATAAGGTTGACTCAGATTTGCAGTTCTAAGGGTAAGGGGAAACATCCTATTTGGAGTCATAAGGATTTCAGAAATCAATTTTCTGCTGGGTTTTCTATCATAGATTTTACAAGATGCTCCCTCAAAAAGTACCTTATATCCTTTTTCAATGAGCTGTCCTACACTTAACAAATTGTGTTTTAAGTCTGGTACATGGTAGACGTTGTTTATGTCTTTCTTTACATTCTGTTTTGTAAGAATAGGAACAGTTCCTTTTCCTTTAACTTTGACTAAATGATCATTACCGAGAGTAATATCAGAGGAAATTGAAGAATCAAGGCATGAGAGTAATTCTTTGTTACCTGTCATGTGATTGCTGCATCCACTGTCCAGCAACCATAGATCTTTAGGTTGTTGTTCAGTTTTGTGGCATGAGAGAAACATACCTCTTGAGGTGTCTCCAGTATGATTTGACACATGTGCTCTGCCTGAGAGCTCATCTGCCTGCTTCTTCCTGCATTCAGATTCATAGTGCCCATACTTTTTGCAGTAATAGCATTGTATGCTTGATTTGTCATTAGACCTTCTCCCTCCGCCTCTTTGAGGCTGGAAGTTCTGATGTTGATATTGTTGTTGATTTCGTTGACCTTGGAAATTCTGAGTGGGATATTGTTGTCTATTTCCTCCACTAGTATGAGGGTTACCCTGGTTATTCCCTCTTCCTCTACTTCTTCCTCTGCTTTTCCCTCTTCTGAATGAGAATTGAGATTGGAAGGCATTTGAGATTGAATCATCTGTGAGATGTAGTCTTGTCTCATGTGTCACGAGAGAACCAATTAGTTCATCTGTTGAAAATCTTGACAGATCCTTGGATTCAAGGATGGATATTACAACCATTTCAAATTTCCTGGGTAAACTTCTGAGAATTTTCTCAACAATTCGTTTATCAGTGAGGGTTTCACCAATCAATCTGATCTGGTTCACGATTCCCATGACTCTGGTCATGAACTGATCTACAGTTTCAGACTCTGTCATTCTGAGAGTCTCAAATTGTGTCCACAAGGACTGTAGTTTAACTGTTTTTACCCTGTCATTTCCTTGGTAGGACGTTTTTAGGATGTCCCAGGCCTCTTTGGAAGTACCAGCGCCTATGATTTTCGAAAAAATCGAATCATCCATAGAATTCTATATCCAGAATTTTTCTTTGTTTTCCTTGGTCCTCAGAGTTGCCTGAGCAATTCTCTGAGCATTTGTCATGGTAGTGAGGGCGGATGGATCTGGTTCTACATAGCCAAGATCCACTGGTTCCCAACATTCTTGTGCTTGCAGGAACGACCTCATTCGAGGAGACCAAAATTCGTAATTATTTCCCAGAAGAATCGGACCCTGAGTCGGGCCTAGATTACTAGTCGATGCCATTGAAAAAAAATTGCAGAAAAAATAGAGGGAAAAATTCGTATTTACCTCCGATCTCAAAAATGTTGATTTGCCGATGGCCGATGGGAGCTTATTGGGCTTGAAGTGGCCCTTGGTCTCCTTTCAATGTGACCACACACCTTGTGTTAAAGCGCTACGGGCTTTTCCCGTTTCTTTGGCTTACGAATCGTCGAAATGCGAAAAATCGCCTTTGGAATTTTCAACGGTCTAGATCTGATGGTGATTGGACGGTCCAGATCATATCGGGATATCGCGAATTGGGATTTCGCGAGTTTTGATGTCGAGTGTTTCTGACTCCTCGAATCCGCGATCGTCGATTTTCCGATGGCGGTGTCCTATCGGGACTTTTCCCGATGGCTTCGATCTGCGACACGTGTCCTCAACAGATGGATGGTTGTGATCTCTCCTCGCGATTTCGCGATATGTTATGTCCAAGACCTCTTGTCTCCAGGATCCGTGAAATGTCGATCGCCGATTGAATCGTTTGACGAGATGACGTCAGCTGGGCCCCGCAAATGGAGGGTTCCTCCTGTCGGGATTTTTCCGAAAGCCTCGATCTCTGCCACGTGTCCTTGAAAGATGGACGACTCAGATTTGCGTCGTGGATTTCACTGGAAAGAAACCCGATCACTCGTTCTCAGGTTTCGCGATTTCCCGAATCCCGATATGCCGATGGCCCTTTCCTCTTCAGGACTTTTTTCGAGTCCTCGGATTTGCACCACGCGTCCTTGAAAGATGGACGGTCCTGATTCCTCCTCGGGATATCGCGACTTGCGATGCTCCGAATTGTTGTCACCTTGAAACTCTGAATGTCGATACGCTGTCGGCACCCTCGATGTCTGCCATGTGTCCAGGAGATATGGATGGCTGAGATTTGATCGAGATTTTGCGTATTGTGATTTCGCGAGTTGTGATGTCAAGTTTATTTGACAACTTGAAACCCCAAATGTCGAAATGTCGATGGGTGTGACGATGTTCGCCACGTGTCCGGACAAGCGAACGACTGAGATCGTATCGCTATATCGCGTATCGCGATTTCACGAGTTGCGAGGTCCCGTTGCAATGTCTTTGGAAACCCCGAACTCCGAAATGTCGATATGACGATGCGTTGATCTGCTGCCACTTGTCCTCTGAAATGGACGGCTGTGATCGTTTCGGGATTTCGCGATTTCGCGTATCGGAGTTTTTGGAGAGCAGATTCTTTCACTCCTCCAACTCCCGATTCTCGATTTTGCGATGGGATAGGATCTCGCCACGTGTCTCTTGATGAACGGTCAAGATGACGTCGGGATTTCACGACTTTACAAGTCGAAATCACTCCAGTGTGCTCCACACGACTAACCGTTGTGCAACTTCTTGCTGATCTAACGGCTGTCGGGCCTGTGTTCAAGATCTGAAGGCTGAAATTCCTTCGCCCTTTCCATGCTCTCCTCGTCCCTTCTGGTCTAGTTTCCCGCCTTGGAACCGTTCACAGGAGGAATTTCACGGCTTCAGTGGCTGTTCTTTGCGCCTGAGATGCGTTCTATCCCAAATTTAACGAAATTTTCTCTTGCGGAAGAAAAGATTCGTGAATCTTTCAAAGATTTGAAAGAATTTCACGAATTCTTCATTTTGTGCTTCAATCTTTAACAGATGTGAGGGAAATTTTCGAGTTCTTTAAAAGTTCTCGCCTCCTCCGGCTTTTCGTCGTCAATCTTTGATGATTCTTGAAAAAGAATACAAGAATCTTTAGGGTTTCTTCTTCTGCGTTCTCTTCATCCAGGATCTTTCGAGCGTTGTACGCTCTGCTTCCTCCGCAAGCTTCTTACGGTGATCTTTAAAGAGTATTACGGCCAGCTCTCCAAGCCTTGTGAAAAGACTGTGTCCCGTGCTCTCAAGATGCGTGTAAGCTCTGCGCTGCGAGGATCGTGTTGCTCTCCCAACTGTGTGAACAGGCTTACTGCTGAAGCTATGATACCATGATAAATTGTGAAGAAAAGAGAAATGCAGAGAGAAAAGAATAGTATATTCAAATCTATGAAGAAGTACAGAACATAGAACTGAAGTAAGTTGAAGTACTGAAGAGTTTCCAACAATAGGAAATAGCTGAGCTTATATATGGTCAACCAAGACAAAAATAGAAAGTACAACTATCCAGTACAACTGGCAATGTACGGTCATATTGTTGAGGGTACAGTATATTTAACAAAAAAGGATTGTGACACAGAAAATGGCCTACTATTTCCGGTGTAACATTCCCAACTCCAGGATAATCATTTCATATTTTGAACAAGCCATTTTGCAAGAGACACTGTCATTGAGAATATACTGTCAGCTTCAAACAACATTGTCGCCAATTTCTTCTTAGCTTGAATGTTGAGATAAAAGTTTATTAACAATAACATCATTTCAGGGTCCTAATTAACCAACCAACTAGTAGATATTTATGTCATTGAGAATATATTATCAGCTTCAAACAACTTTGTAGCCAATTTCTTCTCAGCTTGAATGCCGAGATAAAGCTTATTAACAATAACATCATTTCAGGGTCCTAATTAATCAACCAACTAGTAGATGTTTCAAACTATATATAGAGCAATCAAACATCTACACAACAAAAACAGTCTATCAGGTGTGACAAATAGACAACAATGAGAACATCATTGCCACATTAATAGTTAAGCCATGAATTGTTTTTCATTGCAACTTAGGAAACACACCTCCAAACTACACGTACGAGATTATGAACATGACCAGTTATATACAATCGATGCCAATTCAGGACATATCTAATCAATTCATGCATGCCAATTACACTGTACTTTCTTTTCTTATCTCTCAAAGGAAAAACTGAACTCCAATCTCCTCAAAAACTTTTTTAATCAAATAATCTCCTCAAAAACGTTTTTAATCATACAAATGTGTTGTGGAATACTAAATGATCACAAAAACCTACCCTAGGAAAGGTGGATATCTTGGATGTGTAAAAGGGTTGGTAGCTTGTATGTGTAAAATCCTAGAAATTAACTTCTATAAAATTCTTTCACATTTCCTTTGAAATACATTTCCTTTGAAATAGCATATCCAAAAATAAGATTTGACTTTGATCTAATGGTTAGTGGATTTCCTTCACGAATTTTTGTGGAAATTTTTGAAGTTTGTTTATTTTGAAATGCTAGACACTTGAAGCCAATAACACATTGATCAATCAAACTAATTTAGAAGCAGATTAACACATTGCTCTGCAACTCCTCTTGTTTCTCAGCTTATCTTTAGAAAGAAATACAAATTATATTATCAATCATGCCCTTTGTTATCTCTATAGTTAATCTCTAGAAACAAATACAAATTATAGTTTGGATGTAATGATATTCAATTTAATCATGTAAAAGGATAATTCTAGCTAGTCCCCTCATATATGTTTTACGTATTTGTATAAATGCGATGTCATGTTGTAAATTGATTGGGTGTCGGGACTTTCAAAATCATTTGCCTTTTATGTATAATCATTAATATTTGATGAGATTGAGAAAAGAAAATGTTTTATTATGTGTTTATTTCATTCTCATTAACTTAACAAAGTGGATTGGATTTATGACAACAATTGAGAGTCGAGACCAGTCAAAACGATTGATTTATGTTTTTCAATAATTGAGTCATGTCACCTTATTCATCTCATGCAAAATCATGGTGGAATCCTAATTTTGTTATGATCCCCATCTAAAGAAGAAATAAAAAAGGAATATGAGCATAAAGCAGTATACATATTCTATGAAGAGGGTTACTCACTGATAAAACAATAAAAAGCAATAAAAAGTAACTCAATATTTTTCCATAATTCACAAATTACTCTACTAGATGAAATGGGCTAAAATAAAGGAAAGTACATAGGATTTTTAAATCCTCTTGATCCCCATGGACAATCCAAACTTCAATCTTCAAACCCGATATGCTTTTCTAAAACTACACAAAATAAGAGACAAACATTCCTCAATTTTATCAAGCATATAATCAAGTAATACAAACTTATAACAAAAGAGTCATAATTAATAGCAAGTAACCAATTCAACCAAAAATCATTAAATTGAAAGAAAATTGATATAATGTTTCATAATGATTGGGGTGAAAAATAAATATCTTTATATATTTATCAAATCAGAATAAAGATAAGAGAATATACCATCTTATTTCATATGGCACTTTCGTCACTAGAGGTTGGGATCCTCTCGCCTAAACCGCCAATCAACTTCAACTCCATATGCAAGTTCTAGTTTTACACTAGATGGAAACTAGAGGGGAGTTTAGGTCCAACTAAAAACCAAACAATGCAATCAAAATTAGGAAGTATTGATAGTAAATAAACTATAAAAAATCTAGTGAAACAATCCTCTAGACAATTCTCCATCATGTATGTGCTCTAATTAATCATTGTCTCTTCTCCCAACATAAGACTATTATTCATACCATGAGGAAATGATTTAGCTCATGGGGATGGAGATAAGGTTGTAAAAATGTACAACCTTTGTTATCTTCACTTAAGAGCATGCATTTTGGGCATTTATTATTTTTTTTTAGCAACTTTGAAGGTGCTCCCGGATTTCATGAAGGGAACTCGTAAGCAATTCAAGAGTTTTCAAAAGGAAATTGACAAAAATAAAGTTATGGACTCAAACAATATATAAACTAAATGGAGAAATTATCATAAATAAATAACCAACATAACATCTATTATCAACATAAAATCAATCATCAAGAATGACCAAACATAACTATAACACCTAGAAAAGGTACACATTTGAGTGATCATAATAAATGTATCTCATACTTCATAGTTAATCCAGGTGGCAATCCATATTATGAGTGGAACCAACACTATCCACATTGGGTTTAACTAGTGTTTAATATCCATGAATTAGAAGAGTGAAGACATGTGTCTTATATAAGAAGGTTATGTAAGAGGTGGGAGTGGTGTGATTGAGAGATGTGTATTTGTGAATATATAAATAAACATTTTTAGTCGATGTGAGGGTGTGTGGTGGATGTGGAAATATATTGAGTAGAATCAATGCCTAGTATGTACGAGTTGGAGAGTAAACACAAGTTTCTTATATCAAAAGGTTATGTGGGTGGTGGGAGGTGTGCATTTATGTGCAAGTAAAATTGAACAGTTTCACCCCTAGTGATGGTGAGTGGTGGAAATTGAAGGTCACACAATGCAAGGAATGGCATGGAAAGGCAATACATGGTATGGCATGGCATGGAAAGGCAATACATGGTATGGCATGGCATGGAAAGACAAGGCATGACATGGCAAGGCAAGACATGCCATGGAAAGTCAATGAATGGAATCACATGGCATGAAATGGCATGACAAGGAAAGGCATGGCATGACAAGGAAAGGCATGGCATGAAATGACCTGGCATGGAAAATGATGGTAGTGAAAAGAAAGACAAGGCATGGAAATGCATGGAATGACATGGCATGACATGGAATGGAAAAGAATGACATGGAAAGGAAAGTCAAGGCATGGAAATGCATGGCATGCAAAGGAAAGGCATTGAAAGGAAAACCATGCCATGACATAAAATGGCAAGGAATGGCATGGAAAGTCAAGGCAATGCAACACATGGCATGACAAGGAAAGGAATGACATGGAATGGGATGGCATGGAAAGTCAAGGCATGACATGGAAATAAAAGGCATGACAAGGTATGGCATGGAAAGGAAAGTCATGGAAAGGCATGACATGGCAAGGCAATGCATTCCATGGAATGTCATGGCAAGGCATTGAATAACATGGAATGACATGGTAAGGCAAGGCAACCCATGAAATGGAAAGGTAAGGAAATGGAAGGCAATGCAATCGAACAAAAGGTAATTAAAGACAAAGCATGGCATGGAAAGGCATGTCATAGAAACTCAAGGAAAAATAGGGAAATGCAAGGAAAGGCATGTCATAGAAAGTCAAGGAAAAATAGGGAAATGCAAGGAAAGGCATGTCATACAAAGTCAAGGAAAAATAGGGAAATGCAAGGAAATGAAAGTCAATGAAAGGCAGAGAAATGCAAGGCAAGGAAAGGCTAGACATGGCAAGGCAAGGAAAGGCATGGGAAGGCATGGAAAGGAAAGGCCTATATACAGGTGTAGGTATATGTATAGAAAGGAAAGGAAAGGTAAGGCATGGAAAGAAAATGCAATTCATGGCAAGGAAAGGCATGGAAAGGCATGGAAGGGCCATGAAAGGCAAGGCAAGGCAAGGCATAGAAAGGCATGGAAAGGAAAATTCTTGGTATAAGTATAGGTCTAGTTATGACAAAGCATGATAAGAAAAGGAAAGCCAAGGCATCGCATGGCAATTCAAGGCAAGGAAAAGTATGCCATGGAAAGGAATGTCGTGATATGTCAAGGAAAGGCATGTAATGGCATGGAAACGCAAGGAAAGGCAAGGAAAGACAAGGCAAGGCAAGGCAAAGTAAGGGAACACAAGGTAAGCAAAAGGAAAGGAAAGGCTAGGAAATCAAGGAAAGCAAAGGTAAGGCAAAGAGAGGCTAAGAATTGATCGCATACTTTGTTGTGGATGGTCCATCCTCTTGGCATCTTGCACATTCATCCACTAAGTTGTCTACCTTGGAATTAACACTTGTGGAGTGGTTTCATGCCAAGAGGATGGACTTTCCATTGAATTAGTTAGAAAATAGTAACATTTTATTGTATAAGAGAAGAGACTCACTCTATAAAGAAGAGTTCTCTCTCTCCATTGTAAAGGGTGGAGAATTTGGTTATTTAGGACCTCTCCTCTTGGGATACTTTGTAGAACATTTTGGCAAGCTTAATGGAGAATTGGAGGTATATTTTGATTTCATGTGAGGCTTTATTGTGCACTCATATTTTATGTGTTGATTTTGGATTAAGAAAACCTTGTAACATGTTGTGATTGCCATTATAATGAACCATG
>JZKD02S1619430.1:0-14609 GCA_000966675.3 Picea glauca
CTCTTAAACCACTTTGATTACTTTGACCTTTTGGGGCTTCTAGATGACATATGAGGGTCCTCCAACTTCATAAGGCCATAAATCTCAAACCGTGAGGAGTTATGTGATGTTCTACGTACCACCATAAATGAAATGAAATGTACTATACATATAGAATAGTATTATCTGAAAATATATCATAACTCATACCATTACCCATCAAACAAACTTGGGTTCATTACCCAAACCTGGGGTCTCCAACTTCTCATCGCCATAACTCTCTAACCGTGAGGAATTATGTGGTGTTCCACATACCACTAGAAATGACATGAAAATAACTATACATCTAGGATATTTTCCTTGACAAATTCACTTTCCTTAATCTCATTATTCGACAATTAAGCATGGGTTCTATTACTCCACAAAGCGTCTTCCCGTGAGGGCTTTCACCATAAGGGGGCCACTTTGGAGTTCATCCATATTTAATTCTTATCAACCATGAAAAAAAATAATGAGTCATGTTTACATCAAACAATATTGGGTCCATTACCCAAACCTTTGTGCTATGGGTCTTTCTTCAAGGGTTGACATCAATGACAACCAACCTTAATCAACAAAAAATAAGTGCAATCCTTCATAGGAAAAGTAAACTTCTTGAGGAGATTCATCCCGAACCTGGCATAGATTATAAAGAATATCACCTACATGCTCAGAATGGGAAATGGATAGAAGCGATCCCCACAAAGCAAGACAACGACACAATCATCATCCAATTTCTGGAGACAAACATTTTGTCAAAGTTTGGATGCCCCACCAAGATGATAACAAAAAATGCAGCCGCATTCAAGTCCAAAAGGATGGAAAAGTTTTTTGATGATTACAACATAACCCTAGGGAATTTCACGACGTACTACCCACAAGGAAATGGTTAGCAGAATCCTAAAATAGAATCCTAACCAGGCTCATCAAAAGACTCCTCTAAGACAATAAGAAATCTTGGCATACAAATCTTATCTATGTGTTGTGGGCAGATCGGGTTACCACAAAGAAGTACATATCAATGTCATATTTCCATATTGTATATGGCACAGATGCAATTTTCCTTACCACAATGGTGTTTCCCATCATAAATCTATTGCAGGAAGAGGAGGCCGAACCAGATGACACACAGAGGAGAATAAATCAATTGATTCACACACAACAATCGATGGAACATGTATACAATCGATACCAACTCCATTGGGAGAATATGAAGAGAACCTTCAGAAAACGTTCAAAGCAGGAGGAATTTCAAGTAGGGGAGCTAGTGTTGAGGTGGGATGTGAGAAACAAAGATAAAGGAAAGCATGGAATGTTCAACCACCTTTGGATGGGTCCATTTAGAGTCAACTCATATTGCGAGAGAAACACTTATTTTCTAGAAGGATAAAATGGAGAAGGCCTTGGTTGGGGGCCTATAAACAACATGTTATTCAAGCATTATCTGACGAAATAGAATATATTTAAGTCATTTTTCATTGTAAATAACTGTTTTATTTTTGCATGGAGTCAGTGGGTCAGCAGAAAATGGAAGCCTGAAGTGAAGGCCCTAAATTTTATGCTGAGTCTTTTATAAGATGTGTCGATAGGTTTAGGTTGTGTTGTGTTTTTCATATTGTAGTGTCAAAGAGTCGAAATAAGGCCCAATGGTTAGGAACCTAGACTATCATTCTTTGCTACCTAGTAAGGAGGATAACATCCTCGTTGGAGCCAATTGTTAGTGCCACCATTTTTCTTTCAATCAGAGTCAGTTTTCAGTCGAGTTATGACCCATGTGTCAAAACATGTGAATTAAGGTACATAGAAATGAAAGGTTTGAAGTCAGCAAGTGGCCAGTTGGCCCTTGGAAATTGGAAGGGATGTTAGAGTCAAAACATGCATAAATGGTACATGTATGTTGTTCCCAGAAGGTTGGGTCCTGTTAAAAGTTAGTCTCTACGTACCCCAGGTAGATTCGATTAGTTAATGGAATTCATGTCAGCAAGTGATGTAACTATTATCAGTTCATCATGAAGGTCGAAGGAATGAAGAATCATGGCGTTCGTATTACATATGCCCTGCATCCCTTATCGCATGTACCTTACATGCAGGGATGTGTTATGGAAAATCTCCAATTTGATTCGAAACATCTAGTTGCCATGATTCATTGTTCCTTGGCATGATTCCTCTTTCCACCCGATATGTTATAAATCCCATAGTTTTTTCACCCATGTTATTCGTGAAATTAGATTCAGGCTCTGTCTGTAAGTTTTCTCAAAGGCCTAGATCGATCGAATTCTCCATCTTGGGAATTCGCCGGATCCATGGTGTGAAAGAGAAATATTGGTTGTGTTATGGAGACCACTCAAAGCATAAATAAGGGCATGTGAAGCAGCGAAATTGCCAGACCTGAGCCCCAAAGTGATTAGGATTCATTCTCACTCACAATAGGCATCCCTAAAGGTAAAAGGTGGATTTTCCCTTTACCTAAGGGAATGACAGCATCACATTGCATAGAACCTAGAGTGGAAGGAAATGCATAGGAAGGAAGGACAGTAGAGGCCTTGTCTCCCCAACAATAGATACCTCGGATAAGGGGCAAACCAAGGAAGAATAAGGAAGATGTGGAAACCTGAATCCTAGTCGAATCGTGCACACGATCGTTTGCTGAAAATTTACTTATGCACGTTGTCCGCTTGGAGTCTTTGGAAGGTATAACATGAGAAGGTGGGAGAAGAATGAGGAGGATGGATGCCATGAGTAAAAATGATCAAGAAACATATCAGTACCTGAAGCAGGTGAAGCTATCCATCCTCAAACTATACCAAGAAAACAGGGAGCTGAGACAACAACTAGCGACAAAGACCATTGAAGCGTTAAGAGCACAAGGTCACAAAGGGAACGTGATGTGGATTAAAATATAGCTTAGAGAGGCTCAATATATGATCATATATTTGCGCTAAGAACAACGAATTTCAAAAGAAAGGTATACAAAACACTCTAGAGAATGTGAAATGATTGAGGAGATAACCCATGCAATTCTCGCTAGCGAGTAGAAGAAACAAGATTAGTTGAAGTTCATCCTATATCCGAAAACATAAATCAAATGTTGATAGTTTTGAAGGAGACAACGCCCTAAGAAATGTTTCCATTTTTGATAATGGCCATGACTATTTGCAACCACTTGTTGCGGACATTTCCCCCAGCAAATGAGCGCATGGAAAAAAATCAAAGCCATTAAAATAGACAACATGACTCTGACAAACACTTGTCTACTCAGATATATTATTGAAGGAAATATTTGACACATCACTCCCCCATGATGATACCTGATCGATAACCGAATCCTCGTGGCGGATACAAACAATCATGATATATCTAGATGTATTTACTGTCTATTTTTGGAAAATCATCATGCGAAGAGTTTTGTAATGTATAACATTCAGTTTCCTAGTTTTTAGAGATAACAGTTAAAAGAGCAGGGTAGACCAAGCGATGCCCTTGCTTACATATTTGATCTTTTCAATGTAAGCTAGGTTGGTTGGAAAATTTAGTATAGATAGTAACTATTGTATGTAATTTGAGTTCATCAAAAGCTTAATTGCAAAAGTCCTATAACTTTGATGAAAATATTCTAATTGTAGCAGTTGGATGTATTGTTTTCCATTCTCTTGTACATACTTCCTATTTTCTTATTCATATATTTTTCTGTCTAAATCAAAACAAATTTTTGAACTTGTGGATTCGCTGCACAGCTCCCCTTGTTCATGCCATTTAGATAAAACATATTTCCTCTAAAGTTAAAATCTGAATTCATCCTCAGCGGTTCTCTGATTTGCTTTCTGTATTTTTCTCCCCACCTCACACAACATTAAAGCCATAGCCCGCGATGAGACTGTGTCTCTCTCTCGAGCCCTCTTCAGGTCCGAAAGGCTAGTTTTGGGCCTCAAGGTTGGTTGAAACAGTTACCTTCATCATCTGTTTATCAACAAAACATATTTATGGAGTGCTAACACCTTACATGTTCCTAAATGTACTCGTCGCGTGGATGTGCCACATGAGATATTCAGTTTCTTTCAAAACATCCAGTCACCATGAATTCAGTGCTCCCTAGCATGATTCCACCTCCCACCCACTCTTTTATAAATTTCGGATGTTCTTCATGCATTCTACTCACCCGCCAATCTTATGCATTGTTTCTACTTCTTTCTTGCAATCTTGGGTTGATCAAGTTTTCTGCCTTGGGCCCATGCCAACTCCATCACACGCTGGATAGATACGGGTTTCACTATGGAAACCCCCCAAAACATAAGGAAGGGCACACAAAGTGGCAGAAGCACTAGGCCCGAGACCCAAAGTAACTGCGATTCATTCTTTCTCACAATAGGCATCCCCAAGAATCTGAAGGGAGATTTCCCTCTGTGCATGGAAAGGGAAATATCACACAGCGTGGAGGTCATATTGGAAGAGACCGTGCAAAAAGAAGGGACGTCAGAAGCCCTGTCTCCCCAACAACAAATTCCCTGGAGAAGGGGCAGGCCAAAGAAGAACAAGGAAGTTTAGGAGACTCTGGTCCCAAGCGAACCATGCACTAGGTCAGCTGCCGAAGAATCACTTATGCACAAATTCAGCTGGAACCAACCGAAGGAACAAACCAAGAAAGTCAGAACATAGAGAGAAGGACAAATATCAAAGGCACAAATGTGCAAGAATCGGCCCAACAGTTGAAGCAAGCACAACCTGTGATCGCTAAGATTTACCAAGAAAATAGGGAACTAAGACGACAATTGGCAGCAAAGACCCTTGAAGTGTCATCATTGCAAGGCCACAACGGAAACGTGAAGTGGCTCAAGAGACAATAGAGAGAGGTGCAACATGAAATTGTACAGCTACACAAAATGCAGAGGTTTTCAAAAGAAAGGAAAGCAAAGAAGTTCAGGGAATGTGAAACAACTAAGGAGAAAGTCCATGCAACTCTCACCAACATGCAAAAGAAACATGATTAACTAAGTTCATTCTTGTATCCTCAAACAGAGCATGGATTTTGAAATTTTTGAAGGAGGCATCACCTTTAGACATTTTTTTCTTTTTGGTAATGACCGTGACAGTCAGCATCCACTTTCCACAAACACATCCCAACAAATGAGTGCACAACAAAAATCAAGGCCATTACAATCGATGGCGGGAGTCTAATAGAATATTTGATCATTTAGTTACCTTTTCATAGGAATGCATTGACACATCACTCTCCCCATGATGAGACCTTCCTTCTAACCAAATCCCTATGGCACAATACAAGCAGTTATAATGTGACAATATGCAATTGTTTTCTATTTTTTGAGAGACGCCATGCGAAGAGTCATTTAGCACATAAATAGTCAGTTTCCTAAATTTTAGACGTAGTAGATAGAAAGGAGGGAAGCCCAAGTGATGCCCTCACCTATATATTTGATATTTTCAATGTAATCCAGGTTGGTTGGCAAAATTAGTATAGACAATGACTATTGAATGTATTTTGAGTTCGATCGAAATTTAATGCAAAAGTCTTGAAGCTTTGATGAAAAGATTCTAATTTTAGCAGTCATATGTATTGTTTGATTTTTATGCATACATACTTCTTGTATTCTTTATTCATATCTATTTATATCTAAATAGAAACATAATTACGAACTTGGGATTCACTATGCATCACCCTAGGATTCACACCATTAAGACAAACCGTTTTCCTCTAAGTTAACGCTAAATTCATCCTCAAAGGTGCTCTAAGTTAATTCATGTCTTTTTTTCCCTTCCACACACAACGATTTTAAATAGAAGATTGATTCTCTCTTAGCCTTTATCCTCTCAATTTCAGTCACCAAGTCATTTGTTTCTATAATTTTTATTAAACCATCTCCATAGCCCAAGGTCTTACTCTCTTGTGCCAATATAACTATAAATTTACTATTCAAAGGTGTTAAATCTAGCCGACAACTTAAATCCATATCCTGTATCAAGACAAAGTCTCCCAAGAGAGCCCTCTCCAGGTCCGAAAGGCTAGTTTTGGGTCTCAAAGTTGGTTTGTAGGTTGCCTCTGTCATTCATTTCTTGACCACTATAAAAATTCCAACCTTTTCTAAGTCTTTACCGCTACCTTTTATCCTTTTCTTGATTATTGATTTCTAGCCTCTTTGGGAAATCTCAATACCTAAAAAGTGGACACATGCAGTTTTCAAAAGAGACATAAATATGTATAGTGAACTATAAACTCTGCAAGAAATGAATCCCACACCTTTAGACATGAAATAGTCAATTTCTCTTAAATGATAGCTAACTTATCTAGAGTTGCCATAAATTCGAGAGGAGGATATCGATTTGTCCTTTTCGTGTTGCTCATTTTGATCGAATTTGAAGGTAATCTTGTAGTAGATGTCATATATGTTAAGTGAAAAAAAAGAGACAGTCAAGTAACTTAGATTTGTCACCTTCAACTTCTTTTGTTTAGTGTTAATAAAAATATAGTGGCATGCTTCCTAACAACAAAAGAGGGGGATGATGGGATTAATTATCTCCATAAATATGATTGCACTCTTTCTCAATTTTCTTGGGAGGAGATAGAATGACACAATTTTATCCTCATTAACACAATCAAAATTTTGGATTTGTTTGGATGCAATGATGAGAGAATGAATGACAGAAAAAAACAAAGCCATTGCAACCATTCAATAAAATATTGAGTTATTCTATTATTAGCATTTCCCATCTTCCATAAAAAGGTCAAAAGATGCAAGTAATCCTTGGGATCAATCGTCCATTATCTGATCATGACTAGCTACCCCAAAAGATCCACCTTCCATTATCTAGTCATAACTAGCTACCCCTGCAGATCCACCTCTTTGACTACCTCTAGGAAATGCACCTTCAAGTCATAACCCACCTGAATTGCTTAGGGATTCTATAATTTCATAAACTGCTTCAATAGGAGTTGTGATCATGTTTACATTATATATAGGGTAAGTTATATGATATTTAAGTAATCTTTCACCAAATACATACGCATGTGGTTCATCATAGATATTAAATTTAGTGCCTATAAAATCAAAGCTTAGTTTTCATACATAATTATCACTACCTTGGTCAATCTCTATTTGGAATATTCAAATATCTATATTGTCAAGAGGTCCTTATGCGATACATGTATTTTTATTCCTATATGAACATTTATGAGAATTGTGGGTGAGGATTTCAACAATAGATACATGGAAAAATGTATGTTTCAAACTCTAGCATTTTGGTTCAGGATTTCAACACTATTTTGATAAACTCAGAGAAAAAGGGAGGTAATATAGTTCATGACCCCATGAGATAAAAAATGGATGACTTAATTTTTTATTGGGATCTTTCAGGTGTAAAACCAACCAAAGGAAAGTATACTTGGAGTAACAAAAGAGTGAATTCTAGTTTCATTCTGGCTTGTATGGATATGTTTCCCATTCATAGTTATTTTTAATCTCTAATTATATTATCTCTTCTAAAATTATACCTTTTGTTGTCTTCGATCATAAGCCTATTGGTCTAGCCTTTGAACCCTTAGAAAATTTTGGGCCCATTCCTTTTAGATTTAACCTTCTTTGGCTTCAAAAGGAGGAAGTTATGGCTCTTGGGAGAAACCAATTACAGGTTCTACGAACTATATCTAGGAATCTAAAATAAAGGTATTCAAACATATTCTGAAATATTGGGTTAAAATATTATATATTCATGTAGAGAAAGAAAGGAATGAATGTAAAAAACAATTAGAAGGAATACAAAAACAAATGGAAGAGGAGGAGGTCACTAAGAACATGTTATAGGAAGAAATATACACGAGCCAAAAGTCGCATGTGGTATTTAGAAAGGAGGAAGAGGAATGGTGATTAAGATCGTGGAGCCTTTAGTTGAAAGCGGGAGATAGAAACACTTCTTTCTTTCACAAGAACACTAAAGAATGGGGGCATATGAATATAATTAAAATAATATACTTAGAAAGAGGGTAGAAGATAGAATATTTCATAGAAGTGAAAGAAGAAGCTAGGAAACACTTTGAATAACTTTATGCAATAGAGGAAGAAGAAGATAGAGAAAAAACCAAAGAAACCATGGAACACATTGACTAGACTATGAACATATTGGTTTTTATTGTAGAGTCTTTTTTTAGCATGGACATGTAGAAACTTCCTCTTTGAAGGAAAAGGATTTTCAATCTAATAGGTAGAAGAATAACAAATGTTATTGTTGGAAATCCCAAGCTAGGTGCAACAACCCTCAAACTACACCTAACAAGAAACTTGGGCCTCAATCTATAGTGAAGAAGACATCCCAAAATGGAGGTTCCTACCCTTTTTTCCAACACACAACGAGCCATTATCTTATTAGGGAGGAAGGATCAAACTTCAACATAACCTATGATTTGAATTTTGGATCCACTCAAGGACACGAGGAGAGAGATCCACATAGGGAGAATGTCACATTAGGGAACAAGGTCCCACGACCATATGGATTTGAACAAGGGGTAGAGAGAATGTAGGTAGAGTTGGGAGTCTTATGGTCATACAACCATGTGGTCTCTCATGGGAATGGCTTCTTGGATTCTTTAATTCTTAGAAGGGTGGATCAAATTCTTTTGTACTTAGAGGGAGATCACTAGTTTGGGCGATTGAAGAAGAGGATCATGTGTACGCAAGGAGGACTTGTTCTCCACTAGAGTATTTTCCTTTGAATTGTGGATATTTAATTGCATCGATTTGGAACTTTCTATCCTAATTGATTGGAAAATTTTAAGGGGTTGTAGACCCGAAAGTTAACTCACAAGAAGAATGGGCACTATTATCTTCAAGCAAAGTTTCAGAATCACTTGTTCCCATAATGATTTTGTTGTTAGCTTGTATGTGGATACCAAGATCCAGTTGGTTGAGATGACTTATGATGTGTATGTTTAAGGAATTTCAAATGAACTAGCAATAGTTTCAAAGGAAACGCTACCAGGCGTAGAAAATGTTGGGGGGGGGAGGGGTAAAATTGCAGAATTAAAATGGATTGAAATAAAATGACATGAAGAAAAAAAAACGGTTATAATAACTTGCATGAAACTACTACATGAACTTGTAAACTACTATACAAATGAGTATCATAGAAAAGAGGGTTCTTTTCATTCCCTTGAGTGGGACCTACTCAAGTTCTCTACAATAAACCTTGGTGAAACCATAAGTTCTCAAAAATGTAGTTTCCTTATTAATAAATTTAACTCATGACAACATTTTTTCCTCTACAATTTGAATTCACTATCATAATTATGAAAGTATTATTCCAAAGACAAACTATTTACTGATCATTAGATCAAAACCTCAAGGATGCTTAAATTCATATAAAATAAAAATTAAGTGAACGTATATCACATAAACTCATCAACTCAATTACTCATAAAATTCAATATGCATGGGGAGATAAATGGTCATAGAAACATGCCAAAGTAGATTTGTAGGTGCAATATTTCAACGGTTGATCAAAATATGTTTATTTGTTTATATGTTATTGCACATTGACTTATAAAATTACTTATATCTCAAAAATATATTGATAGGTCACAACCTAGCGAGACACCAAATTGATGTATGAGACCCATTTGTTTGTGGGAAAATGAATAAACCCTCTATGCAACCCACAAACATAGGGGTCTCATACATTAATTTTATGCTAGTAATGTCCTAGAAATTATGAATGTCTTAACAATAATCAAAATTGTATTTTTACATTTCTATGTCTCTATAAGTTCTACATTGAGTTCTATACTTTAAAAAACACGTCAAAACCCTTACCTTATCATTGTCCTTTCGCCAGATCCATTAGACCATACAACTTGATAAGAGTTGTCCACAAGATGCATTTCCATCACCAAGACCTACATGAATCATAAAAGACAATTTTTTTATATGAGTAAATAATATATAAGTAAATAAATAGGCATTTAGTTATGTAATATACTCTAGAAAAAGCTTAAGTGGTCGCATACCTTAATGAGCTTCTCTTTTTTTCAAGAATAGGTTATTATCTAATGAATAGGGCCAACCACGTGAAGGTGGAAGCTCATATGTACCCTCCTCCCCTCACATCACTCTCTATTCCACATACCCAACAAATGGTTTTGTTTATATAGAAAACATATAGACATTCATGCATAACTAGGATAGTCATCAAAACATATGAAAATATAAACATTGAACCATAATTTTTTAATTGATATAAACAATGTTTCAAACTAGAAACATCAATAAACATCCAAATACAAGTCATAAATTTATACATCTATTTTTTCTTTGATTTATGTTTTTTTACATTCATAAAATTGACAATTGGGGTATCATAATCATCCTTTGCAACTGTATTTCTTGTGCCCTATCCTTCTATTGTTTGTGTTTCCATGAGACCATGTACCATACTTATGGTACATCGATGAGAAGGGCATGGAGGCATCTGTGTAGGGGCCTGAATTGCAATAACGAAAATGATCATATCAATATGTTGAAATATAATTGAAATAACTATTTCATTATTTTGATTAACAACACAATATTGTTCTTTACCTGTTTGTGTAGCTGTGACAGTTGGTGCACTAATTTCTTGTCCATTTGGTTCCTCTCCTAGTTCACCCTCCTGAGATACATCCTCTTCCATTTAAAGAAGATAATATATAAGTATAAGTCATGAAATAAATATCTACAATCACAATAAATATTTCTAATTCTGATGCATACATACCGGAATAGGTACTCTGCTCTTGACTATCATTGTACATGTGCTCCCTAGTATGAAGTGGTGTCTGATGAATACCACTAGATTCATTGTTGCAGTTGGACTGTTGCTTGAAAACAAACATAAATACTTAGTTAAGGGTGATATAATAAAATATGAATAGACTTTACAAGAATGTTGTTGTGGTTTCCTTATTCATTTTGTTTACATGTGTGGCTGGGGAGATTGGAGTCTGCCCCAAGCTTCTCCTATATTCAATCACACTTTTAAAACCATGCTTGTAACCAATCTTTAGGTCCTCTTCGGTGGCATATGTTTCCAACATATTTAACTGCAATACATAACACCATCAAAATTACCAACAACAAAAAAACATATTTGTTCGTTACTGTTAAATAAATATTCACCACAGTTAATCATTTAATTCTTCTGATTCGAGATTTTATTTTTCCATAGACACCCTGGACTAGTTTATGCTACTCACTCTTTTCCATTCTAGCCTTGGTTTCTTTGGAGGTGTCAGGTATCCTATATATGGAATTTTTGAAAAAAAATAGATATCAGAATTGTTACTTAAAACAAGAAATAAAAACATAAATGAGCATATTTCACTAATAAGATGACATGTTTTGTAGCTTGCTTGACCAGATCATGGATGTATTCCTTGGTTTTTAAACAAGTTCTTCTTTGAATCCTCTATCAGGGCCTTCCACTCTTTCTCTGGAACCATGGGAGGGCGCTCATTCTTGAGGTATAATTGCAATTCTCCCTATATTGGGCCCTGCTATATTATAAATTCTCACCGACTAACTTTGTAACCACTTTCTTGTTGAACATATTGTCGAACAAGTTTACCATGTGGCCTATCAATTCATCTTTATTTTTGCTATCTTGTCCATTCCACTATGTGTGAATGGTGGGGCCAAACAACTCCAATGCTTTTTCATTCAAGTTTCTATAGAAAAAATTGTTTCTTGCAGATGCATGTTATCCATTAATTTATAATAATCTCAACAAATGTCCATTTCAATTTCATCATAAAAATGAATCAATTAATTAACAAATAACTACAATATTCTAAATCTTTAGTGGAAAACATGTGTCATCCACCAAAAAGGTGATATCTAGTGACCCAGTGCTTTTAATTTGTGTTTCTCCATGAATATCTTCCTCTCGATCTACAATACGATCATCTCTGGAGTCATGTGGAGTCCTAGGCTCTGACTCATCATGCTCTGGCATGTCAAGTCGGTCAACATCATTGCACTCATCAATGGATTCGAGGGGAACCTCAGGAGGGTCAAACAACCTCACTTGTACTTTTCTATGTTGAGTCTTTTGTTACATTGGACCATCACTGCTACCTATAGCAATTGCAATCTCGGAAGGTTCCTGGGCCACGGGGTTTAAAAAATTCTACAAACGAAAAAATTTACTTTATAAGATCATATAGAAAATATAAAACAAAAAAACATATATGAAATTGTCATAGTTGGAAAAATTATGTGAAGATGCCACTTACCCCAAAATTAGTTATTAGATTTTGTAGCTCTGCAATTATTGCCCTGTCCTCTTGTGTCAGGGATCTTTTGTGAAACAAACCTACATATTCTATGTTTTAATTCTTTAAGGCCTTCACGATAGTTTCTATTAGGTTAGTGGAATAAAATATTTCGTCCTCATCAAGATCCTCAATGGGTGCCTTTCCACCTTGACCATACCACAATACATTGATGGATATAATTAATGATATGAACTTTAACATTTGAGAAATTTAGTTACTGTAGTCACAATTTATTACTATATTTAACATTTACCTGTTGAGGCACAGTGGGTGCCTTTCCATGGTCACCTTGGACAGATGTAGTGGGTGAGTTTCCATGGTCACCCTGGACAGATGTTGAGACAATAAATCAATCAACTAAAGATATGAAATTCACCTGTAACATTAAAAAAAGAAATATTGCAGTAATATCAGAAAATAAATAATGAAATTTCACAAATTTAGTTGTTGTAGTCATAAGTTGTTACTATATTTAACATTTACCTACTGAGGCACAATGGGTGAATTTCCACAGTCACCCTAGACAAATGTCGAGGGTGTAACGACCCTCCTCGTTATGACAACAACTCTGTTAACAGGTGCGATTTTTTTTTTTTTGAGTTAAGGTGTGTGCGTGCGTAAAATCACGAACTCACGTGACTCTACGATGCCACCCGACAACCGACAAGACTGACCCGACAATAAGATGATGATGACCTTGTACAACACAAATTAAAAGAACAAGCGTCCTCCAGGAAGGCGCAAGTAAGAAGAACCCAGACGTTGGCCAACCATGAAAAGACTCACGGAAAATCTCAGACCAAATGATCCCTTTAAATTTATTTATCGACGAGGTATCCAACCTTAAATAAAGTACAATTAGTTAACTGCAATCCCCATTTGCTGAAATATAAATACCGGTTTCACTTCGATTCACGGACCTTATATTTTTTGGGGTCATCCGTCATAATGAGAATATCATGAATTCACCATAACACCACCCTATCTTTCACTATTTAGCTTCGTAAGCATTTTGACATGTAACCAAACTTACTTAGGCAACCGCTTCAAGTAATCCATCAGTTGTAAACATTGCAATCTTAAGGTTTGCATCAAGTTCTTTACACAACAACCATTGACAAGGTTTAAGGAACAAGAATCCTTCTCAAAGTAACTTTTCTCCTTGGCATCAAGCTCACCATTCTTTATGCATCAAGATAACATGAATCCAATCCTAGAAGTAGCTCTCTATTGCATTTTATTAATTAATTTACTTCCAGCAATGCCAACAAGAGCTCATACAACTCTTGCAATTCCATTATTTAAATGCTCATAATGCGAACAAGAGCATAAACATGTGGTCCAAGACAATCAACAGGAAGATGTTGATGAACTTAAGTTGCACAGACGGTAAGGTTGCTCATGCAGGTAAAAGTTTGGATACGAATATTTCAAACTTAACTCTCATTCTGTAGCATAAAAGGCAAGTTAAACCATGCGAGAAAATGCCTAGAATCACTTGACTCAACACAAAAATTCTTGAACTTATATGGTTCAATCAGGGAAGGATGTATTCAACTGGGATGCCGAACAAGTGAAATCGGTTTCCCCTTTTTCATTAAGGCAGGTTATCCTCGCACCATATTTTCTGGAAATGAACATCATGGGTAGCAATATCACTCACTAAGTTTTATTTGTCAGTACCATCTTGACGTTGCAAGACAACCCGCCAATTTCAAACAAGCCAGAATATGATTTAAGTTCACTCTCACGAGGGTAAGAGATAATCATAGAGGTCCATAACATAGCTAACATTCACCCAATGAAAAGAATAAGAAGGCAACATTATACCATGCCAAACATAGATATACTACAAGCCCAACAACATTCTATAAAAGACTAAAGCGGGAAATGAAAATACCCAAGGCTGGTAATAATTAACACCCTACAGGTTACCTAGCAGCTCTGCAGCAAACAAGGAGGTCAAGAAATAAGGGTTTAATTAAATCCATAAACAAAATGTAAAATGACTACATTGAGACATTGTTACCAACGCTTTAATGGCAAAAACCCTGGTTGTATTTAATGGCAGTTAAGGAAAAATTAAGAGCTGAAAGAATGTGTCTAGCATTCCCAAAAACCCAGACGTCCATCCTTTCCCGTGTCGGGCATTACTTTCTTGACCAGAGGAAAATATAGAGATCCCTCATACAACACACGAAAATTCTTGGGGATAAAACACAGAATTATCCATGAATCAAATGGTTTCGATGCAAGGGGAAAAAGCAGATTTTTCATGGGA
>JZKD02S1619430.1:22072-35248 GCA_000966675.3 Picea glauca
CCTAGCAGCTCTGCAGCAAACAAGGAGGTCAAGAAATAAGGGTTTAATTAAATCCATAAACAAAATGTAAAATGACTACATTGAGACATTGTTACCAACGCTTTAATGGCAAAAATCCTGGTTGTATTTAATGGTAGTTAAGGAAAAATTAAGGGCTGAAAGAATGTGTCTAACATTCCCAAAAACCCAGACGTCCATCCTTTCCCGTGTTAGGCATTACTTTCTTAACCAGAGGAAAATATAGAGATCCCTCATACAACACACGAAAATGCTTGGGGATAAAACACAGAATTATCCATGAATCAAATGGTTTTGATGCAAGGGGAAAAAGCAGAATTTCCATGGGAAAAACATCACAGTGCCAAGCAGAAAACACAGCAGCAACTTATACACCTTTTGGCATACATTTGTCACATAAAAGACAATTCTTATCTTGCACAACATGCCATAAAATGGAGGTACAGATGTAAGCTAAAAGGGCATGAAATATACTTGTTTTGCCTTCTACAAATGGGTTTATCTATGAACAAAAGGTCAGAATTATGGACTGCCATATCCCATTTTTCACCACTTCCCAACAGTCATCAAATTGCAGCAGTAGACACAAAACCCAATGCCAACAATTGACATCAGCAAGCTCAGTCATAATAAGAGATGGTTAACGAATTTGATTGCCCAATCAAGGTGTTGTCAAACACACAGAGATTTCCACAGTCATTACCATTCCCAAGCATGAACTAGATCTACACTCTTCTTATTAAGCAAACAAACTATGTACTTACGAGGCCATAACTGCCCATGAGGATCTCACTGTTTACACAACATTGTGAATCCTTGGATACAAGCTGGCTGCAAGATTCCTAGGCCAAGAATTGTCACGGGTATACCAGAAAACACTCCATACTTATACTTGGGCTTCATCATGCCCATACCTTTTGAAAGGGTGAAATTAAAAATAATAAATGTAGAGATCACATTCATCAACACATAAATTCCCTACATATATAACACACAGGTTTCATATGCAAACGCAAAGGTTGAAGGATCCAGTCACTATTTGACATGGCATCATCCAATTCAGATTGGATCTATTGTACAAGGTAGAGAAAGGTCCGTGAACATGTCAGGCATAACGTACCAGAGGCAGGCCATTTTTCCATTAATTGGCACGCCCACATAATGGCATAACACGTTTGTTTTTTCTGTAATTAAAAAAAATGCCACCAACTTAGTAATATAGGATCACAATTCGTGGACAATCTATGTAATAATTAAAAGGTATGCAGCACACACGCGGTCTCAAGCATTGTGCTTTCCCTCAAAGATTAGTTACCATAAACACCCTGTAATTACCCTTCTCATAGCTATTGCAAATTATTGAAGAGTATGAGTAAAAATATACCTTCTCATTGAGAGATTTCTACAAATGTTTTCCGAAAATTGCTTATCTGTTGTTGTACCAATGCCTTAATAAACAATGAGAAACCCGGGCGTTACTACAATATACGAAATATTCGATTAAACCCTCAGCAACGCAATGTTTAACCAATCCATTCCTCCACGACTGATGTGGTGGCTGCTCTTAGGAACGAAACACAAATACCTTATGTTCTGGGTTTTGTAGAAATTTAAATAACATATAATAAAATCTGGAGTGAAAGGAAACACACCTCTATCTACAGTGAATGGAAGGAGCCATCTTCGGCATTCAACGAAGGGAATCTAAGCCGCTAGCACGTATGATATCCGAATTCATTTTGTCGAACTGACTACCTCCCGTAACACTCTTTAAATAGCCAGTTGTCTATCTTTAATCCAAAAGCTTACTGGAATCCCCAGGAAAATGCTCAGTCTTCTACCAATCTTTTAAATGATACAATGTGAAAAGAAAAAGCAAAATAAAACGCAGAGGTTCCCTTACTCGGAGATGAGTTCATTCCATCCAGAAACGCAGGGAAATAACAAGTTGTTCAATCTTTAATCTAAGCATATCAGAGATGATTCGTGGCATTCAAAAACGTAGGGAAATACACACTCTATCAATCCTTAATCCAGCATATCAGAGATGATTTTGTGCCTTCAAAAATGCAGGGAAATAAACAGGCTATCAATCCTTAATCCAAATCACAACAGAGATGATTTCGTGCCTTCCAAAAGTGCAGGGTAAATAACAGGCTGTCCATCTTTGATCCCAAGCATACTGGAAATCCTCTAAACAGTACCCACGGCCAAGGCGTAAAACACCAGGACAGAGGCTGGTAAAACGAAGCCCACTGTCTTCTATATTCACCTAGAAGGTAAAAGAAACGGAGAACCCACCAAAACGAACCCACACTGTATTTGATGCCCAGAAATAAAAAGAAATGCCCAGTACTCTGTATATACGCCCAACATTAAAAGGAATGCCCATTACAAATAGAAAATGCCCCAGTGCTCTATATATACGCCCAGTAATAAAAGGAAATGCACAATACGAATATAAAATGCACAGTAGATGGTACACACGCCCAACCACAAAAAGAGTAAACCCTACTGCCCCAAAACGCCCAGTACAAACAGGAACCAATAAAAATTTTCATCAACTTAGGGCTAATTAGGCTGACTCCTTCAACCACCTTTATCACGACATTCCCTTCAGGTCACACCACATGCGGCAAGGGTGCCACTCGCCTCTTGAATTTCTTTTGGCGACGTTCCCTTTAGGATGCACCACGTGCTCCAAGGGTGCCACTCGCCAACTGAGTTTCTTTTTTGTGACGTGCCCTTCAGGATATACCACGTGCTCCAAGGGTGCCACTCGCCAACTAAATTGATTGGTAGACCTCTATAACCCCTGGAGTCAACACTCCGCCTGGTGAACTAGTAGGAGACTAAGGGCTCTAAGGAATAAGGCCCCCGCCTTATTGCGCGCCCCTTAGAATCATCGTGAGCGACTGTCGCAGTCGGCCCTCATGGCATTGTGGGTCCTCTCGAACTAGGTAATCGTTAACCTATAGTTCAAGCAACGGCGGGAGTGCTAGCAGGCGGTGGCAGGGCTGTTGTCCACCCCTCTCCCTCAACCTCTCTGCAATCATGTGTGGCCCCTTTACTCCACATGTGAGTCAAGTCGGCAAGCTATCGTCAACCTACATCACCAATAATCATGTCAGAAATGTCGACATCAAATCATCAAATCAAATGAAACATCATAATAAACCTATCAACCCAAAAGCACACTCCCTGACTCAGTCCGGAGTCCAAGGGGGTTCTACCAATGCCTCCGCATCCTCAAGGTCAAAAACCCTGCACACTCAATAAAGATGAGTCAATAACACCTGTCTACATCAAATAGTAACGCATCATGTCATCTGTCAATCACATCATAATCAAATATAAAAGGTCTAACATCAAAAGGGTCCAGATCACTTGCGAGCAAGTGTCCTCGAATAATACGTGTTCTCAGTGCGCCAGGTCGGGATGTTACAGAGGGTGATTTTCCATGGTCACCCTGGACAAAAGTTGACACACCAAATCAATCAACAAAAGTTATGAAATTCACCTGTAACATTAAAAAAATGAAATATTGCAATAATATCATAAAATAAATAATGTAATTTCAAAAATTTAGTTGTTGTAGTCATAATTTGTTACTATATTTAACATTTAACTATTGAGGCATAGTGGGTGCATTTCCATGGTCACCCTGGACAGATGTAGCAGGTGATTTTCCACGATCACCCTGGACAGAAGTTGACACAATAAATCAATCAACAAAATTTATGAAATTCACCTGTAACATTTAAAAAATGAAATATTGGAGTAATATCAGAAAAAAAATAATGAAATTTCATAAATTTAGTTGTTGTAGTCATAAGTTGTTACTGTATTTAACATTTACCTGCTAAGGCATAGTGGGTGCATTTCCACAGTCACCCTGGACATATGTAGTGTGTGATTTCTCATGCTCACCCTGGATAGATGTTGACACAATAAATTAATCAACAAGAGTTATGAATTTAATTGTAACATTAAAAAAATGAAATATTGTAGTAATATCAGAAAATAAATAATGAAAAATGAAATATATGCAGTACAAAAATTGAAATATTGCATTGATAAATTATAAAAATTATTGATCAAAGGTTGAGTTGAATGGTATGTAAGATATTTACCCCCATAGCTACACCCCCTCCATCTATTTGATTTAAGTTGTAATCCATCAACAACTCTTCACCTGAAACTATTGTTTTTGTTGCACATACAAATATACGATTTCTTTTGTGTCCCTCAAATATGAAATTTAGTTTCTTAGTTTCTTCCACTGGTCGTGTACTATTTATAAATCCTACAATGTTTCCAGAAGCTTTTGGCCTTCCATCAATATACATAGTTGCCCCTTTATTTTGATTGTTATCTACTAGTTGTATATAATTTGAGGTAACTTTGTATCTCCACATACTTCGTTTATATCGGACCAACATCAAGTAGTGATTGCATTTTTATAATGGTCTGATATACTCCATCAATTCAGTTATAGTGCCATAGCTGATCTTTATTCCATCCATGGAAAATAACCCCAATCCATGTAAGGATGAAGGAGCAATGCAATACATCCTTCGACTGATGAAGAAATCGGTTTCCACTTCAGGTAGCTCCTTAAGTACCCATCATTGCACTATATGTCTATACCTAAAGGGAAAATCAATGTCACCTATGATCTCAACATCATAATTACATGACCCTCCATTGGCAATAAAAAATTTCATGCGTATACAAAATCTTTTCCTTACCTTTTCAAATCTAGTTGATCTAGAAACGGTAGATCTAGTACAACACGTCTCACTTTCAACCTCTATGATTATATATTGATCATCGCTTGAGGAAGATAGATCCGAAATACACCTATTTGGTGGTACCTACACTCGTTAAAACAAGAAGATAATTTATCATGTGAATATAAGTTTGTGGTACCAACACTCGAAAAAATGAGAAGATAAGTTAGGGAGCAAATATTTAGGGAACCCAAGTTTTTCTTGGAGAATATACTTGATTCTATTGTATGTAACAAACTTATTGTGGTCCTTATTTACTTGATTCATATCATACTTGGCATCCCATTATTCTTATCTTGGTATTCTTTGGGGTGTGAGTCTTCTAGTTTATAGAATGGCATTAAAGTCCCAACATTAGAGGTGTATGAAATTCGTTGGGATAGAAAGAGGAATTAAAGTCCCAAAATTAGGCTTGGGAATTGATGTAGATAGGGTGATAAAGGAAATGTAGCCTTAGCAAGGATATTTAGGGTCTATGATACTAAAAATTCTTAGTGGATGACACTTTTCTTGATGATACTAAAAAGGCTTACTGGATACTCAACAAGATAGATGCTTTAGAATTAATAAATGGTTGGAGGATACTCAACAAGATAGATTATTTATAACTAATGAATGGTATCCCAAGTGTGCTAAGGAATCATCTAAATATGGGTCAAGTGACAAGGTTCAATGACAAGGAAAGATAGAAGTTATATGAAAAAGTAAAAGTGTTTTTTCAACTAGTATAAGATCCAATACAGGTTGAAGGAAAGGACAAACTCTTATATGAAACAATAGATGCTTGCACTAATAAAGATAGGTACATTAACACTCTAGTAAATTTGGGTCATTTTGCGATGGATATTTTGATTCTCTTGTGATGTTGTGTCATGGATATTACACCAAATATTGGGTCTCCCAAACGTCATTTCCCGTGACGTGGCAAGTGCGATGAACCTGAAAATAGGAGAAAAAATGAGAGAGAGAAATGGTAACTAAAAGGTCAGTCTCTTGGCCTTCCCATTACCCCCAATATATCCTATTTTTCCTTATGACATGACTCTCAAAGGGTATTTTGGCCAAAGAGGAAAGTATGCACAAAGATCCATGAGTTACATTGTAACCAAATATTCTCAAAATAAGAATTGAGTAACCACTGAAATTTGTTTTTCCCATTCGGGTTTCTAGAGTAAACATTATGTCATTGCGTGACATCTCATTTATGTTAAATTAATGGAATATAAGTTAGATTGGAGTTTAATTAAAAGAATAATAAACTTGTGAAGGTATTGTGAATTGTATTCTAATGGTTGGTGAAAACTAATTTGAATCCTATGTACATGTCAATGATAAGAATGGGTATTGGTTTATTGAGCTAAGTTCTTGGTTATCCAAAAACTACAAATAAATATGATATAAATATGATAATGATTGTTTCTCTGAATTGGGATAGAGACATATGTGTTTCAATGCTGGGAGCATAAAGGTTGAGTAGAGCTTGAGTGTTCTAGTCTATATAGATATCTTCATCTCTTGGAGTGACATATTGTGTTTGTTGTTGGAATAAAATTTATTATCTTGGAGAAGCTCACTCATTCTCGATACTAGTGCCGTGTATATTTTGTTGTTGGGGTGTTGATGACAATTGTATTTTTGGGTTTCATAATATTGTGGAGAGTTCTAGCACATATCTCTATGAGTGTAGCATTGCCAAGCTACAACCATTTTTGTACAATAAGAGCTTAGCACTCTATCACTCCATTTAACCTTTTACTTCATGTTTGTATCCAAATAAATGTGTTTTTTTTAAAAGAGAGGTGAATGAAGGAATTAGAAATGGGATTGTTCATTCATGAGGTATTTTTCCCAAACAAAGTTGGTGTTTGTTTTGTTCAATTGGATTTTGATAAAAAATCATTGCAAACCCAAAAGAACTCAAGCCTTGAAGAAAAGAAGCATATCCAACCCTTGTGTGCCTACCTATTGACAATACCAATATCAAGACTGATATCTTTGTATAATTCTGAGAGTAAAGAGCATAAATTGTGTATAACTTCGAGATGGTTCAGGGTAAAAGACAACAATGTAATAAAGAAAAAATGATACAAATCCTTGTTTCGTAAAAGGAATGTCACATAAGGATTTCAAATTTTTAAGTTCTATGGAAATTCTTAGCCTTTCCAAGACATAAGAGGTGTAAACATGGTGACCTTAGTATGCAAGAAATCTACCTTATTCAACCCATCCCATCTCACGCCTTGAAAATTATGACTCTCATCCAAAACATCTCTTCACTAATTTAAGACCCAATATAAATTGTTGAACATCCACTATAATCTCAATCTCAAGGAAGACTCCTAGAACTACATGCTACAAATTTTTGGTAGCAAATATTAAGGTTTTTGGCAATTTTTGGTAACAAATTTCAAGTTTTTTGACAATTTTTACAACAAATATTAGGAGTGAATATCCACCATTTAAGTCATTGATCCCAAGATCAAAATACCTGATACAAATTCTTGAAGGACTAACTCTCTTCAACAAATACTCAGTTTATATTATATAATGTGGAGAAAAAAGTAGGCACATTTATGTGACTACATGATCACCTGTCATTCTCTAAGTCTTACACATATCCATGTAACCATTCTCCAATGAACAAACCAACAATATTTTCATCTAACATATGCACATGGAATACCTTTAAGGCTACCAATGAAAATACTTATGATAGGTAGTTTTCAACACTTATTTTCCTTATGTTGCATAACTCATATCATAGAATTATTGCTATATTAGATTAGGTTATACAATGTTATAGGTCCATAGAGTGAAAGTAAATTTAGAGACTTATGTTTAGTCTCTATACGATATCCTTTGAACAACTTACAATGTGAGTAGAGCCCATATTGGAAACCAATGTCCGTCACTTCAACACCATGATGATCAAGGGTAAAATTTCATGTGGCCTGTTGATGTGGCCATGCCAACATGATGATGTCAACAATGTAAAGTGCTAGGATAGGTGAACCAATGAATAAGAAGCCCATAAGAGAATATAAAGAGAGCAACTATGATTGCAAGCAGATATATCCAAGGAGTTCACCTTTTCTAAAGAGACCCAGGTAGAGAAAACAAAGAAGTCTTATGAGAGAGCCAAGAGAAGGATGAAGAATTTGAGGCCCAAGAGAATACTGTCTCTCTTGATTAAATTGAGGGATAGATCTATGGAATCTTTCTATGCTCTTCTCACTTTTGTCTTCCATTGGATTTTGTCTTGTACCACATCTGTGTATGTCAAACAATAGAAGTGAAGTACATTGGTGCAGGTATAACTGTTTTGTTTAAACTTAAGGTGGTAGTGGTCAGTATTTTGATTGGGTTTATGGGTTTTGGTGTTTTAATAGAATTTACTTTTGGCCCTACAAGGGAGGGGGTTGATGGGTTTGTTATTTTTTGTGTGGGTGGGTCATTTTCATCGATCTATGTAGAAATTTGAGTTTTTGACATTTTGTTAATGATGGTGGGGATATTAGATGGATTTTAATCTCTTGGGTTGTCACCTCGCCAAAGAATGAAAAAGTTGAATGTAAAATTGATCAGTATGTATTTAAAACTATAGATTTCGTAAACTTTCATACTTATCATGTGTTGTTATGGTTTCCCATTTAAATTTCTTTGATGTGATAAATACAACATATGAATCAAAATATAGTAAATATCATATCCACAATCGATATATGTTGAGAGATGATTAGTAAATAATAATCCATTCCCTTAGGGTTCCTACTTTATAACAAGTCTATAATGTAATCCTGAGGAAATTCAACAAATCATCTTTTTTTGTCTCAATCTCTCTCTCCTGGTTCCCTCCGTGAGCTATGCCTCCTTACAAACCCTATCGGCCTCGAGCTTTGTCTCCCGATTGGTCCTGTGTGCACTAGCTCTCTGTCTCCAACTCCCTTCTCCTGGCATGTCCTACATGCCCTAGATTTGTCTCTAGCTTCATTCTTCAGTGTGTATTTGATCAACGTATTCCCTACTGATCCAGCTTCCTTCTCTGGAGTGTCTTCCTTCTCCGACATGAAGTGTATTTGATCAGAGCATTCAAACTATATTCAAGTAGGGTATTCACTGGAATGGGCACATGTGAGTGCATGAATAGGATCAAATTCCATTTTAATGTTATATTGTTGGGAGCGCGAGAGTGAAAATATATTAGATTTAGGTTTATTGTTATTTTGTTATAGTTTTTTTGTTTTGTTTATGTTTTTTTTATTGTTTTATATATTATATATATATATATATATATATTTTCATTTTTTTCTTTATTCTTTGTTTTATTTTTTTATTATATTTATCTATTATATATATTAAGACAAGTGGATCCATGAAATAAGAAATGAGATATATGAAGAACGTCACATGTGAAATGCCTTCAATGATCAACTGAATCCATAAAGAAAGGGGTGGCCCCTCATCAATTAGTAAATAAGACCATTCCTTAACAATATGTATGCAAGGAGGGTGAGAGCTCCACACAGGATGATGAGTAATATCCAAATAAAACCTAAACAAGTGTGAAATCATCCCACAATTAGGCTAGTTCATAGCTCCATGGCATGCTCCTCCACCAAGTAATAGGGCATTAAAATATGTAGAAGAGGGAAACACTTGACATGAGGGTATAATACATGTCATAAAAAACCATATAAATATGTGTATGAATCCTCAACATGAGAAAGGGGATTCACCTGATCAATATCACACCATGCTAGACCATATCAATCTAAATGAATGTGAAATCAAGTGATATCAAGGGGAGAATTCCAAGCAAACAAAGATGTCAATACAATATTATCTTAGCCAAAAATTTCTAGGGTTTTCCATCAAGGGAGTCATACATAAACATGCATGATGTATCATCAACCATCCAATGATCATATGGACTCCACAACCAAGTCACTACTAGTATGAAAGGAAATCAATCACCAAGACAACTAGAGCATCAACATCATCTAGCCATCCATGACTACATCACTAATAGTCTTGATTCCTAGTAATTAAGGGCCATATGATCCAAATTAGTATTATAGTGTAACACCCATCTAGGATGATAAGCATTAATCATTCATTAAATGCATACACAATAACAATTTTGTTTTAGCATAATTTCATTGATTTTCATTTACACAATTCTTCTACATTTTATCAATGATAAATCTAAATAACATGATGAAATAAGTAATATGTTAATTCTATGATTTAGAACTTAAAACAAAAGTATATACAAAACATAAATAACCAAATACCACCCAAAAATACCTCCTCCTTAGCTTGTCGAAGCTCATCGGTTCTAATGTAGTCCTGGGTGCTTCCAAGCATTCTTTTCCTGCTTTCCTAGAGTGAAACAATGGAATCCTCCCTACCAACTAGGAGCCTAGCCGACTTCCTAGATCCAAGAAACCTTTTGTTTTCTTGGCCCTGTGCACCCATGACTCCAAGAACAGCAAAGCACAAAATGCTCAAAGAAAAATATCACAAAAATTATATCTTCCAAGAATTTCACAATCTCTCATCATGCTCCAACCTCTCCATCCTCCCCCTCCTCTCTACTTCTTCTCCCTATTTATCAAGTTTCCATACACACTTCCCCAAGTCTCTTCAACACCCTCATTATTATTCATCAACCTCCCTTATCTAGATATTTCGGGAAAATATTAAAATAAAACTAAATATAAATGACTTGCATTAAACAACAATAAATAAAATAAAAAGTCTTTATTCTCATGCTAGCTAATAAATGTTATTTGATAATTTCCCCCAAAATGTACATAACACCCCACCATGCTCATTTAATTCATCACACTCACCATTTATCAAATTCAAAAAGGTATTTAATGCTTCTAGATATTTGTATGCAATATAATTTACATATTCAATAAACATTCAATTAAATAGTTAATAATTTACTTTAATAATTAATACATTAATTACTTATACTAGTGTACATGGGTAGGGTATGTGTGCGTAGCTAGCAAACACATATTTCATGCATGTACTAACAATAAACAATAATTGCCTCTAGTGCATAGTTCCATTATGATCACCAAGACACGTAGGACAATAGATCAAGTAATGCATCATTTAATAATCTTAATGAACTAAATTACACCAATTCATCAATAACTCATTGTCACACTTAAAATTTCAATAGGAAATCAAAGAGGGTTTTAAACATGGTAGGAGCCAAGTGAGTAAACAATAGTGGCATCTCTAATCCCTAATTGGTATTCTCAACTAACATGGAAGCACCCTTCTTTCCTAACCTACTTCCATATTCCATCCTATCCTTTCCCCTATTGGACTAAGATGGAGTGTCAACTATATTGACCTAACTCCAGATAGAACCCGTAAGTGGAAGTGTCATACATCTCGACCAAGCTTCCCCAATAGGCAACTAGCAGTCGTCATCACACATCTAGGGGAGTGTGACTTCACACAGCCCTCCCACAACTCTAGGTTTTGGTGGATAAACGGTGGGAAATACCTCCATCCCTCCTCATAGAACTAGGGTCAACACCCTACAGAAATCCATACTGTGAAACTACTGTTCTTAGAGTCATGTCATCAAACAACCACTCTGGGAAATTCATGTGTCCTGTCAAAACCACACTTACCACAGATCATAGCAATATTTGAAACCATAAATTAAATTATAAGTACAACTTATAACATACACTATCTTTTTTATGTCTACAACATCCATGTTACCTCAACACTACAGTCATGTGGTCATTTACATAACTTGTCAATCTGCAACTTAGTTCACCAATACTCATATCCATGTATATATGTCATAATTTCATATAAGAATCCATATTTGTATTGACGTTAAATTAACAAATGTATGTTTATTTTTATCATGCCTTTCATATCTTACGCCATCACAACATAACTTAAACTGGTATTCATGTACCAAATTTCCACATCTAAATTTACATGTTTAACCAAATCCCATAATCGTCATCATCACAAACATATAACAACAAAATATAATATTGTGCAACTCACAAATAAGTCTAGACGTACACCTTTCACATGTCTATATCAGTTTCACAGAATCCAAATAGTTATTAAGCAATGAATTACTATAATGAGAAAAATGGAAGTTATAGTTGCCTAAGGCCAAAATATGGGGCGTTACATACACCCACCCTTCAAGAAACTTTGTCCCAAAGTTATGGTCAATCACAATATGAGTAGAATTTATGACACAACTTCTATTTGTCTTTCTTGATAGCAAACCTTGTGTTATATTGATCCCATTGGACCAAGACTTGTTTAAAACATGTCGAGGCTATTAATATATTGATTGTAACTATGCCTATTTAGTAGGCACTTTACTATGTCTTGACTCGATTTTATTACCATTGGTAATTAAATTAATGAAAGTACATGTTTCTCTTGTAGATTTATTCTTTCGAAGTTTCATATAGGAGCCTCATATTTAGAGTATAGTCTATTGGTTTGGTCGCCAGTTAGAACCTTAGCTTATCATCAGTTATTTAGTTAAGTGAATCTTATATTGAGTTTAATATATATTTCATCACACCATATATACAATCCCACCTTGGATACCTTGATAATTATAAACAATCATGATTGACTTTGATTATTACTCTAGTTTGACAATACATATTCCATCACTCATGAGATTGGTACTCAAAAGTTTTCTAAGTTTAAGAACATTAACTAACACTTACTAATTTATTGTCATCTGATGTCGTCACTTTATGGTTTGTTTGTTCATTGTTTTGGATCTCGCTTTCCTCTTATGTCAAATAAATTACATCTTTGACCAAGTTAAATGTTGAGTATAGGATTCTCTTCATAATAGTCAAGAAACATCATGCTTTCTATCAACAAATAACTATTATAAATGTCCCTATATGTAAAGAGCTCCATGCTGACACGTGGGTTAGGGAACATTTTTTTTTTTTTTAATACTATACACCTATCACATAATCTACGGGAACCATCATTGATCTCCACTTAAAATATAAAAACACCAAAACAACTTAGAACTTGTTGACCTCTTTATGAAATAATTTCTTTGGTATCATGTAAGATATCGATGCCTCACCCATGGTGACCCAACCTCACCCATAATGGCACACATTTATGGGTTCTTAACAATGCCTTGGTTGGTCATTTGAAGTAACACAAACTAGAACCACTTGCATTATCCACCTTAGTATCCCTACAAAATAATACTTATGGATAAGACTTAGCTTAACATCTCAAATTATCCTCTTCACTATCTATATATATATATATATATATATATATATAAACGTGCACTTAGTTTTTAATTACCAAC
>JZKD02S1619430.1:48871-59741 GCA_000966675.3 Picea glauca
TTAAACAATTAAACATGTTTTAAATTTATAAATTTATGTTTAATTTATAAATTTATATTGGCTAATTTAGGAAATTATGTTTTAATTATGGTGACTAATGTTTTATGTTTTTAAATTTAAAGGTTTAAATATATGCTATTAATATTAAAGTTTAAACATTAGTTTTAAAGATTTAAAACTATGATAATTAAATAATAAATAATAATAATAATAATATTAATAAATAAAGTTATGAAAAAATGAAATAAAATGTTAGAGAGTCCATGAGTTTTGAACCCAAGACCACCCACCAAGCGAAGTTCCTTAAGAAGATCACTAATGCCAATGTGCCCTCTTGAGTCTTTACAAACAAATTCTTATACTTAAATAGATTAATGGTAATATAGTGTATTCCGAAGTATAAACTCTGATTATCCAAGCGTCAGGCTCACGAGACCTTACACACAACTCATCAAGCCAATCATCGAGCCCTTCCATTCCATTCCACCAGTCAAAGTCAAACACTAAGCTTCAATGCATCGCCTCAGGCTCACTACATCATATGACCACAAGTCAGAAAGCAATACATAACCACAGCGCACAAGCACTAAGTTCCGATGTTGAAAGCCACTCTACAATCCTTAAAGACTCACACCTGCAGCCATCGAGACACGTAATTCAATGCATATGTACAATGTACAAAGGAAATCTCACTAGTCAAGCATCGAAGGATAATTAGTTGTAAGCAAAAATTTTAAAGGACTTAGACTAGGACAAGCGGGAAGGAGACGACATACACACTAGGAGAGTAAGCTAGAGGAATTGGTGAGTATGGCGCAAGGCTAGCATAGCTACTGGGAAAGGGAGTCAATAGTTTTCTTAGGTGCAGAAATCAAGCTTAGACACTTAATCCTAACCCAGCCAATCCCCTAAAGAGAGTAATGTCTGTTTACAGACAAGTAAAGAATAAGTTATGCCTAACCCTGTTACTAGTTTGAATAGCACCAATTTGAAACGTCCTTGAACTCACCTTGACAAATTTGGTTGATGTAGGTTAACTCATACAGGACGGTTAGGACTCGAGGGAATCCAGGCGGAGCAGCATCATCGTAGGCACTGTTAACACCGCCAGCGCCACCACCACCATCGCTCGAACTAGCTCTCATACTGCGCTCGTTGGAGGCCATAAATGAAACCTTAAATGGTGGACAACCAGCAGGGACCGAGGTGGAGTCCCCACCATCTGGAACAAGTAATCCAAAAGCATAAAGGGATTTAGGGGGAGGACCTCCACCTGAAGACATCACATGAGAATTGTAGAAGGTCAAACTTCCAAAGTTTTCCGGGGGTCATGCCAGTGAATACGTGAAAGCATGGTTGGAAGGCATGACAACTTGTTTTTCCTTAAGGGACTATGTGTCCAACTCAAAGGTGAATATCACAATTTTTTAGTTAAGAGACAACGCCTTGAACTGGTGGGGAAACCTAGAAAGACAATTATGCCTTACCCCAGACACAGTATCTTGGGAACTTTTCGAGGAGAGCTTCTGAAGGAAATATCCTCTAGCATACTATGAGGAACAAAAGGTAGGGGTGTTTCATGTCTTAGTATAGGGAAACAAAACTATAGAATAATATGAGATCCGATTTATGGAATTGGTCAAATATGTTTCGTATATGGATAATGACCAACGATAGGAAGAATGCTTTGTCTATGGGCTAAACCCTAAGATTAGAGATATGGTGCAGATGTGGAAACCCTCTTTAGTAGCAGAAGTAGTGGAAAATGCATGTTATGCAGAGGAACACATGAAATTAACCACGGGTACAATACCGACATTTTCGCATCGTCCTTGATTCGTCGGGAAGGCCCCTAGGAAATTTTCCAGGGGAGAGGGTTGAAGACCACCTCCATATGGTAACAGAGTTGCACCAAGGATAGTAACCGCAAGGATTTCAATGGCAGCAAGTGCATCATCTCGTTCATCACTAATGACACAGACAGGTCCACGGTCATCTCAGGGAACAACTAGTAGGGGCAGGGGTTGTAGGAGAAGGAACTCATTTCAGAGACAGTCACATAACAGTGTGCAGGTTCAATCTCGTATTACCTATTGAGGATGTGGAGGACCGCATTACTAGTGTGACTACCCAGAGTTGCATTTAGGATTTGCGTATAGAGAAGGAAAGGCCCCGATGGGAAGAGAAGTAGCAGCCACCATATTTACGCAAT
Source organism: Picea glauca (assembly GCA_000966675.3). Lineage (NCBI taxonomy): Eukaryota > Viridiplantae > Streptophyta > Pinopsida > Pinales > Pinaceae > Picea > Picea glauca. The sequence goes on from JZKD02S1619430.1 coordinate 51,084, forward strand.
GGTTAATAATCGCCAGGCCGAGCATCAATCCACGGTGGTGGAGTCATCAGGTATGCTATATCATATCAACATTAAGATTTTATTTGATTCTAGTGCTACAGATAGTTTCATTTCACCATCTGCATTAGAAAAGAGTGGTTTGGTAGCCTACGAGCACGATGAATTTAAACAAGTCGAGATGGCTTTGGGGGAAAAGCAAGTGGTAGGACCTAGTGTTGATAATTGTATAGTAGACCTAGGAGTGTGTACTACCAGGTTGAAGGTATACTTCACTGCTCTCAGGGCATATGACCTAATCATTGGAATAGATTGGTTAGCATCTCACCAATCTTTGGTAGATTTTTTCGCAAAGAGGGTTCTTTGTGTTGACGATGAGGGAAGGCCAATAGAGATCCAGGGTGTACAGAGAAAAGTTTCATTATGCTTTATATCAACTATGAATGTTAAGTGATGGTTGAGATAAGGGTGTTGATTATATGTAGTGGAAGCAGTGAATGAAAGGAGGGGACCCTCATTGGATCAGTACCCGATATTGTCATAATTTAAGGATGTTTTTCCAAATGAGTTACCAGGGTTACCTCCTATGAGGGAGATTGATTTTACTATTGAGCTAAAACCTGGTGCAGAACCAATTTTCAAAACTTTGTATCAGATGAAAGTGCCAGAACTTTGTGAGTTGCAAATGCAGTTGAAAGAGTTACTGGACTTAGGGATAATAAGGCCCAGTGTCTTACCTTGGGGTGCACCAGTAATTTTTGTAAACAACAAGGATGGATCCTTACAACTGTTTATAGACTACAGGGACTTGAATCGTGCTATAGTGAAAAACAGGTACCCAATGTCACAAGTAGATGACCTCTTTGATCAGATGAAAGGAGCAACGGTATTCTCAAAGATTGATTTGCGATTAGGGTATCATTAGTTAAGTATTAAGGAAGGTGGTATCCCAAAAGCTACCTTTCGAACTCGGTTTGGACATTACGAGTTTGTTGTAGTACCTTTCGGATTGACCAATGCACTAGCAGTATTCATGAGCCTCATGAACAACGTATTGCGGAAGTACTTGGATCGTTTTGTACAAGTCTTTCTAGATGACATCCTCATCTATTCCAAGAACGAAAGAGAACATAAGGAACACTTACGAGTAATGTTGTCCTACCTAAGAGAGAACAAATTGTATGGGAATTTGTTGAAGTGTTCCTTCTTTCAGAAAGAGATCCACTATTTAGGTCATATCATTTCCAGTGAAGGAATCTTTGTAGACCCAGAAAAGGTAAAGGCCATTATGGAGTGGCCAGTGCCGAAAAATGCTCATGAGGTGAGAAGCTTCATGGGGCTAGCAGGTTATTATTGGAGATTTGTGGAGGGATTCTCCAAAATAGCGAAACACATCACCACCTTGCAGCGCAAGGGGGTCAGGTATGATTGGATAGAAGAGTGTGATAGTGCATTCATTGAGCTTAAGAGGTTACTAACTAGTGCATCGCTTCTATGAGTGTCAGATATGGAAAAGGACTTCACAGTCTGCACGGATGCCTTGAAGCAAGGGTTGGGGGTCATGCTAATGTAGGATGGAGGAGTGATAGCTTATGTGTCAAAGAAGTTGAAGAAACATGAAGAGCTATACACAACTCATGATTTAGAGTTGGCAGTTCTAATGCTAGATATGAAACTTTGGAGGCACTATCTTGTGGGGTGCAACTTTGAGCTCAAAATGGACTATCAAAGTTTAAAACATCTCTTCACTCAAAGGGATCTGAATGCTAGGCAAAGGCGATGGAGTGAGTTTATGAGTGAGTATGATTTTGGTATTTCGTACATCAAGGGAAATGAAAATGTGGTCACAGATACCTTGAGTAGGAGACCACGTATCTTCTCCTTGGTACCCTTAAAGTTCAATCTGAGGGAGCATGTGTTGACACAACTCTAAGGAGACAGTTGGTATTTAAAGGTTACTTCAAACCTCCAGAGCAAGAGGCAGTTAGATCGAAAGTATGAAGGTTATAGTCTAGAAGAAGACGAACTATTGAGATATCGAGGAAGGATGTACATCCTTGAAAATGGGGATATTCAAAGCATCATACTAAAGGAATCCCATAGAGTGTCTTATTGTGCGCATCCAGGTGTGAAGAAGATGTACACAGACATGAGGAAGCTCTTCTTATGGGTAGGAATGAAGCAGGATATAGTCCATTTCGTCACCAAATGCCTAGAGTGTCAACAACCACCATCACTTGGTAGGCCTCCTACAACCACATGATGTTCCTATGTCCAAGTGGGAAGTCATTTCTATGGATTTTGTTGTAGGGTTGCTGCTCACATCTCATAGACACAATGTCGTCCTTCTGATAGTGGATAAGTTAACCAAGAGTGCTCATTTTATTTCGGTTAGAGACACTTACGATGTCACTAATGTGGCATGTGTGTTTGTAAGCGAGGTTATCTGTTTGCACGGGATACCTAAGAAGATCATTTCAGATAGGGACTCCTGATTCACTTCTAGGTTTTGGACAAGTTTGCAGTCAGCGTTGGGGACTCAGTTAAACTTAAGCACATCTTATCATCCTAAAACAGATGGGAAAACTCAAAGAGTAAATCAAGTCATGGAAGACATGCTCAGGATGTATGTCATGGATAATCAAACCCAGTGGGAGAAGTACCTACCTTTGGTAGAGTTTTCCTACAATAACAGTTTTCATAGCTCCATCGGAATTCCACCCTACAAAGGTTTGTATGGAAGGCCATGCAGAACGTCGTTGAGTTGGGATAGACTAGAAGACCAAGTAACAGTTGGGCCAGAATTGATTCAAGATATGGAGGAATAGGTGACTCAGATTAGGCAGAGACTAAAGGAAGCGCAAGATAGGCAGAAAAGATATGCGGATGCACACAGGAACGATCGAAGTTATTAAGTGGGAGACTAGGTTTTCATTTGTATCAATCCTAATAAGAGTACCATATGGTTCGGGAAGGGGACAAATTTGTCACCTCGATTTATAGGACCATTCAGAATCCAAGAGAAAATTGGACCCATTTCCTATCGTCTCGTACTACCACCCCACTTGCATAAAACTCATAATGTATTTCATGTATCTTTTTTACGTCATTATGTTGCTGATGAATCACATAAACTAAATTGGAAGGAATTGCAGGTATTGGACATGGGAACCCTCATGGTAGAACCATTACGCATATTGGACCATAGAGTCCGACAACTCAGGAACCATCTGGTAGACTAAGTTAAGGTCCAGTGGGACAAGTATAGTCCAAGATCTGCTACTTGGGAAGATGCTGAGACACTATGGCGAGACTATCCCTCACTTTTTTGACCACCTTGAGAATATGTTTCTCAAAGTTTGGGTGTATGTAACACCACCTTTTGAATTAGAAAGATAGGATTACCTGAGGCCTATATACTTTATTTTCTATTCACAATGAAACTTTAAGATGTATGAAGACTTATGAATGTTTAAATGTTATAGATGATGATTTATGTAATGCGATCTTCTATGTGAATGTAAATTTTAATGTTTAAATGTTATTGATGATTATGTATATGATGCAACATATTGTGAGAATGTGAATTTAATGAATGTTTAAATTCTATTAGAATGATGTTGGATATGATGCAATCTATTTTGGTAAATGATAATCTTATGAATGGGTGTCAAAATTGAATAATGGGATATTATGGGATCTATTTCTAACTTGAAAACGTTGATGTTAAATTATTGGTACATGGATACCGAATTGAAATGATGATTGTATGCAATTACATGATCATAATACACAGAAATTTATGAGTTTGTGTTACAGACTAATCTACAGGTTATGGGCTATGAAATAGTCAGGGAATAATGATGATGAAAATGGATATCATGACCACTAGCCGAGAAACATTATGGTATGAATATTTGTATTTGAAATTATATTGGTTTGGATGCATTGATATGATATGTGAACAAGTGTAGGATTTCATGTGACGAGACTGCCCAAAACCAAATAAATGATGAAAAAAACCCCAGCAACACGGTACCACTGTATATTCCATTGTAGGGTGTGGACCCTAGTTATGATTAGGAGGGGTGGAGGCATTTCCCACCATGTATCCTCCGAAACCTGAAGTCATGGGAGGACGATGTTAACTCACGCTCCCCAAGACATGTGATGATGACTGTCAGTTGCCTACTAGGGATGTTTGGTCGAGATAGTGACACTTCAGCTTATGGGTTCTATTTGGAGTTAGGTCAATATAGGTGACGCTCCAAGATAGTCTAGTAGAGGAAGGATAGGAATGGAGGTGGAAGTAAGTTAGGGAGGAAGGATGAGTAAAAATAGTTGAGAAAGTATGGAGATTTGTCTTATGGTGGAATTTAATGTTTTCCCTTCTAAAAAGAAAATGTGTATATATAAATATTCATAATTATGTAACTAAACCACAGTTGTCTAAATACAATTGTTGAACGGGATAATTGTAATTAAAGGATTTCTCAGACATTTGATTGGTTTATTGTGTGTTAGAAAAGACTAGTCTTGTTGATTGGATTGGATGCATACCTAAATTACTAAAGGATGATAGTTATTGATTATTAGCACATGCATGAGACTTGTATGTACTAGCTACACCTGCATTTCTTGTACATGTACACTAGTATGTATGAGTTTTCTTTGCTTACTTACTAATAGTGTCGGTTAATTGTTATGAATGTGTGAACCATGTTTCTTTTCCTTTGTACCATAAGATACCTTAACTTCGGGACGAAGTTTCCTGAAGGGTGGGTGTATGTAACAACCCCGGTTAAATAGATGCATAGGGATGATTAATTATAATTAATTTGATAATCTGACTATCCTAATATGTTAGTTAAACAATAATTATTTCTTAAATAATATTAACTAATTAATTATTATTAATTATTTGTCCATATATGTCAATGATTAATTAATTATTAATTGAGTCATTAATTAATTGAGTAAAGAATTAAAGGGGGTTAATAATTTAATGTATTGAAGATTTACATATACGAGGGGGGAGAAACATTAAGTATGGGGATAAGATATTAAATATAAGGATAAGATAATAAATATAAGGGGATAAGATAATAAATAAAGGGATAAGGAAATTAATGAAAGGGGGAGAGTCAGTGAAGGGGGAATATGAAGGGGAAGAGTCTTACGGGGAAGGGATTCTTTTGGAGGGAGGAGAAAACATTTTGGGAGGAGGATATATTTATGTGGGAGATTTTCTGTGGAGATCTTTGGTGTGAGGAGTTTGGCTTTGGGGGTTTTGGTGAATCAGAAGCAGGGGCCACCAGTTTGCTGGGGGTTTTGGGCACGGGGACCAGGATATCCTTACCGTATCCTGGAGCTAGGGATCCGGACAGGCTGCTCCTAGATGGAAGGGAGGAAAACACGGTTTTGGGCATTGTTTGACACAGTTTAAACTTTAGCATTGGACCAACAGAGCAGCAGTATTTAGCATCAGAACCTGGTAATTTATTTATGAAATCGCTAAGTTAGGTGGATGAATATGTAATCTATTTCATGCTGTGGTTAACTTTAATTTTTTTGTTGAATATTACATGATTTTACGATGATTAATGAAATATTACGCATTGAAAGAAATTTATGTTTAATTATATGAAATTTTTAGGGTTTAATTAATTAAGGTTCCTACAAAGATGCTATCAGAAGATAAAGCATGGGTGAAAATAAATATGTCTTGGATGGCAAAGGATTTTGAGTATGATGGGCCACCAGATAATATTCGATCTTGGGTCAAATTTGTGGCTGGATTTTGTGCATTAGTTCACTTGGTATCTACAAAATTTTCCACTGGAACCCACATGTTTATCGAGCCCTTTCACCATATTACATGTACAATATTTTTAAGGAAGACAAGAAAGGCAGGTTGGATGTCCTTGGGTGGCATTTTGCCATTCATTATAGGTTTGGAGGTGCGAACTCTCAACCTTACGATTCCTGAACTACAGCTATGAGACTCTCGACGGGTTATGCATGAGCTATGGTTTCATGGGCTCTGCTCGCTATTTGTTTCCTATTCCATTTCTTTTGGTTCGAAGGTTTTATATGTGTCAATCCTATCTCAATTATTTCCTTTCTCCAACAATGTACAGTGATTTTCACTTTGAATAAAGGTATCAAAAGATCATATAGATGGATGAGCGAAGTCAACTTGAATATGGCGATAAATACACACTGAATATGAAAATTTCTGCAAGAGATGAAGGATAAAGTCTATGGTATCGCTCAATCCAGGGGAGACCTGGATGCCTCTACTTGTGATTGATGCATTGAGAAAGCTACAAAGGCTCTACAAAACAAAATTGCCACAAGTTTTTTTTTTTTTTGGCATACATTTATTTAGGCCGATGCTTTCTTTTATATCAAACTTTCGACTTCCATACAAAATTCATTTTCTTGGATGGCCTCGTCTGCAATAATACAAACAATACAAATAACACATATGCAAGGAATTTAGATTGGTTCATTACCTCTCTCTTGACCCAGCTTGTAGTCAATACCGTCAATGCCAGTAAGGCGGGTTGCAATAGACTAAGTAGAAAACGGGTTTATGCTATGGCTTAGTACTGGAAAGAACTTAGTGTGGATAATTGTAGACTTTGTCTCAATGCTGCCTAGCAACAGTTTATAAATTGTCCACAAGTATCTTTGGCAAACTGTGTTTTATATGAGAGTTGCATCATCCGTTATGACATATACAAGTTTTACGGAGGAGACAAAACAGAGTGTTTACAACATCTACTTCTAGAAACACAAAGCTGCATACAGAGGCAAGCAGAACCAAGGATTCACAACATCTCACTGTAAAAGCTCAAAATTGAAATCTACGAGTGGAAACAATATGCCCTTTTATATTGTAACACATATGCCCTTTTGTGAGTAAACAATGGAATTTTTGATTTCCCAAAAGAGCGTTTCTCTAGTATAAAAAAAAAACAACTAAATATGAATGTTTGTTTACTACTCATTTACTGTGTTCATTTCCTTCCTTCTCTGTTGTTATATAACACCCAAAATAAGGAAAATCCTAGGAACAAAGATTATGCTTCTATTCACTGTAATTTGTTTATTTTATTTTGGGTGTTATTGTACACATGTTAGAAGCCCTATTTTAATTCACCATCTTTTTCATTTAATTCCCATGTTAGTCCTCCAAATTATATTGAATGTAGACACTAAATACATGGATAAAAATGACATAATGGGTACAAGAGTGCAATTTCACTTCTGCAATCCAAATAGTGCTAGATAGCCTTTATAAATCCAGATTATTTGGTATCCAAATCTCATATTAGGGATTTTCTATGGCTTCATAATTCTAGTTTTCTTAGGGACTTTATCTCTGTAAATAAGGGTTTCTAGGTTGTAGGTTACATGTTATTTTAGGGATCATTTCTCACAACTAAGTGGTTGTTCAAGCCCTAGGTTTCAGTTTTGAAACCGAGATCTGATACCAAATGTAACACCCATCTAGGATGCTAAGCAATTAATCATTCATTAAATACATATAGAATAACAATTTTGTTTTAGCATAATTTCATTGATTTTCATTTACACATTTCTTTTACATTTTCTCAATGATAAATCTAAATAACATGATGAAATAAGTAATATGTTAATTCTATGATTTAGAACTTAAAACAAAAGTATATGCAAAACATCAATAACCAAATACCACCCAAAAATACCTCCTCCTCAGCTTGTTGAAGCTCATCGGTTGTAATATAGTCCTGGGTGCTTCCAAGCATTCTTTTCCTGCTTTCCCAGAGTGAAACAATGGAATCCTCCCTGCCAACTAGGAGCCTAGCCGGCTTCCTAGCTCCAAGAAACCTTTTGTTTTCATGGCCCTCCGTGCCCGTAACTCCAAGAACAACAAAGCACAAAATGCTCAAAGAAAACTATCACAAGAATTATATCTTCCAAGAATTTCACAACCTCTCATCATCCTCCCCCTCCTCTCTACTTCTTCTCCCTATTTATCAAGTTTCCATACACACTTCCCCAATTCTCCTCAACCCCCTCATTATTATCAATCAACCTCCCTTATCTAGATATTTTGGGAAAATATTAAAATAAAACTAAATATAAATGACTTGCATTAAACAACAATAAATAAAATAAAAAGTATTTATTCTCATGCTAGCTAATAAACGTTATTTGATAATTTTCCCCAAAATGTACATAACACCCCACCATGCTCATTTAATTCATCACACCCACCATCTATCAAAGTCAAAAAGGTATTTAATGCTTCTAGATATTTGTATGCAATATAATTTACATATTCAATAAACATTCAATTAAATAGTTAATAATTTACTTTAATAATTAATACATTAATTACTTATACTAGTGTACATGGGTAGGGTATATGTGCATATCTAGCGAACACATATCTAATGCATGTACTAACGATGAACAATCATTGCAAATAGTGCATAGTTCCTATATGATCACCAAGACATGCAGGACAACAGATCAAGTAATGCATCATTTATTAATCTTAACGAACTAAATTACACCAATTCATCAATAACTCATTGTCACACTTAAAATTTCAATAGGAAATCAAAGAGGGTTTTAAACATGGTAGGAACCAAGTGAGTAAACAAT
>JZKD02S1619430.1:59791-90917 GCA_000966675.3 Picea glauca
TTTATCTAATTTATATATACAAGATATACAAATTATGAGTTTTAATCTGAACTCATAAAAAATAAAATGTAGAAATGGTTCTTTTGATGAAAGTAAATAAAGAAAGAAAAAAGTATTATTTCTTTTGGTTTGTTTTTAAAATATATGCATCTGTAAGATCAAATATCAAACTACTATTCAAACAGAAAAATGTAGACAGTGAAAAATATACTACATATAAGAATTTCTATAATAAACAAGCAAATAAAAAGGAAAAGACTATCCTATTAATCACTTGAAGAGTATGCATCCAACTATTTGTATAAATCATACATCAGTCCATCCACAAGATACATCTGCTGTGAATCTTCACACTGTTTGGAATAAACGCCAAACTATACATTGACTGTTGTATTTAATTGATAAAACGATAGGACACAAAATAATAACTGTGATATAATAGACTACAAGTAATAACGCATAAGATAAATATGACAGTTACAACTTGCATTTAATCAGTCAACATGTTTAAGGTAAACGTTATAATACGAATTGAATGATCATTCACTATTTTCATATCATTGAAGCATAAAATCGTGAACTATGAAAGAATAACTATCTCGACAACATAATAATCTGTGAAGACGAAAGTTATCAATAGTCATCAAATGATCAAGATAAGCAAATTATAGACAAGAACAACATTTACAAACAGCTAAGGTAGAAATGTAAATATATGTTATGTCCAAATTTGAGTATAAGCTTGTTCACAACTAGCCCTAGGCCAAGTTGTCTTTGTTTACAAAACACGGGATATTTAAAGAGTTTATGAAATTTGATCTTCCTATTACTTAGGATAGAATCAGATCCCATGAGATCAGAAATTACAAACATAGAGGGCCTACAACCACTCATAACTGACTTGTTTGCTATTTCAAAAATTAATAAAAGTTTTTTTTACAAAATAAACCTAAAATAAATACTAATCATCTAAATGAAAAGTTATACATGTTTCTCCTTATATGATCATCATGTAGATCAACCATATCCGGAAAAAACCAAACAAGAATAAGTTAGAAGATTTCTCATAACTAAATTATGATTGTTTATTTAAAAGAGACCTTATTTTTAGAAAACGATAAGCTACAGGTTTTTGTAGCTAGTTAAAATAGTAAAACAAAAATAAAAAAATTAAAATGAAATCATTTATTTTTTAATAACATAATCAAAACAAAAAGTCTAATTACTATTCCAACAATTTGCCAAAAAAAACATCTAATAAATCCGAATTTATAATGGAAATTGGTTGAGTTTTTTAATGATAGTGTTATCCAGCCTCCTTAATCCTCTACATTGATAGTGTTCATGGTCTTTGACAACTCCAGTAAGTCTTCAAAGGCTGATGGATAAGACAAAAAATTCCACCTTGGCAGACAAGTCATGTTTTGCCAAAAATAGACAAGAAGCTTTATCATTTCTACCTTGTTGGCACCTTCAAAACTAGAACAAAGCACTAAATCTGATGCTCTTAATTATAAATTTCATTTAGAAACCATCCTCGTGCAATTTAGAATGATAAAACTTGGATCTGTGCAAAAATAATGCCTATGTTCCCTTCTCTATGTTTTCGGTGGCTAAAGAATCAAATTTCTAATCTGTAAACCACGAAAAAACTCTGCTTTCGATGGCTAAGTGTCACTGTGAAAACTCAACCAAGCCATCAAAATTTTTGTTTTAAAACTGTCTTTCATAATTGTAAAATGCATTTTCTCTCATCTTGTTGATCTTCAATGCTACTCTTTCAAGCCTTCTGCTATATCCTCCTCTACAATTTTTGGAAAATATCTGTAGCAAAATAAAAAATGTTTATCTCAACCAAAACGGAAATTCTGAGATTTTGACCTCTAGAGGATGAGATGTATCTCTGGAACAATCCAATTTCTTGGGAAACTGTCCATGATGGAGGTAAAAGGGCTCATTTCAGTTCTGGGTTTTAAAGGGTTTTGTCTAATTCGTAGCGGTTTGCTCAGAATCTCTCCTGCAAAATCATGTCTTTGGAATGCAATTACGGGATTGAACAGACTATAACAAGAAGGATTTAAGACAATTGTGGGTTTAGATGGTAGAGTTAAGAATAGACAACAGGATTTTTAGATATGATAGCTTAGGGTTATTGAAAATAAAATTCATTCAATAATAAATCCAAACCCAAATGGATTTCCCAGTTCATGGCATGATATCCTCATAATTGTTTTCGATAGTATTAGAAGACATCATGATGTGTGTACTTCGACGATTGAGAGCCTAACGGGATCGGCTAGCCATTTGAAAAAAAATTGCGTTTTTGGTGACTAACAACACCTTGCACCTGCCTTTTTAGCTGCCAAAACTGGAAACTTTCTTTGACCTTTTATATTCATGAGCTCAAATCATTACTTGCCACCATTGGACCATTACTCTTGGGCTTCTTATTTAATAATTAACCAAATTTTATAATGTACCCAAGCAATTCGAAACTGAACCATCAAGCCATTAGAACAATAATAATTGTATTAACACAAATAAATTTTCCCAACGACCATTTAAAAGGATTTACATTTTAATTACATATGAATGATTTTTAGAAATATGTTTGTAAGGCAAAGATCACGAAAATGAAAATCCAAATTCTAAGTTTAATTCATGCTTGCAGTCATGAATTAAACATAGAAGAATCGAAAATCAAAAGTAGAAAATAATGAATAAGGCTTTAGCCGAAATAGTCATAATAAACTTGTAAAAGTGTTTATATACAAGGTGATGGAAACCACTCATTAATGAAATGCCTTTCAAACAGTTTATAAAAATCAAAATGAGTGTGGCTGCGAACAAACCCGTAAGTGGAAGTGTCATACATCTCGACCAAGCTTCCCCAACAGACAACTAGTAGTTGTCATCACACATCTAGGGGAGCGTGACTTCACACAACCCTCCCATGAATCTAGGATTCAGAGGATAGATGGTGGGAAATACCTCCACCCCTCCTCATAGAAGTAGGTTCAACACCCTACATCAAGTCATACTGTGCAACTACTGTTCTTAGAGTACGTCATCAAACAACTACTCTGGGAAAGTCATGTGTCCTATCAAAACCACACTTACCACATATCATATAAATATTTGAAACCATAAATTAAATCATAAGTACAAATTATAACATACACTATCTTTTTGATGTCTACAACATCCATGTTACCTCAACACTACAGTCATTTGGTCATTTACATAACTTGTCAATCTATAACTTAGTTCACCAATACTCATATCCATGTATATATGTCATAATTTCATATAAGAATCCATATTTGTATTGATGTTCAATTAAGAAATGTATGTTTATTTTTATCATGCCTTTCATATCTTACGCAGTCACAACATAACTTAAACTGGTATCCATGTACCGAATTTCAACATTTAAATTTATTTCATCACAAACATATAACAACAAAATAGTTACATATATCATCATCATCATCACAATCTAGATGTACATATTTCACATGTCTATATCAGTTTCACAGAGTCCAAATAGTTATTAAGCAATGCATTACTATAATGAGAAAAATGGAAGTTATAATTGCCTAAGGCCAAAATATGGGGCATTACATATAGGGCTCATAATATTTGGCCTCTAAATGAGGTATGGGAACCATTATAAAGATTTAGACATAATGGATGGGTTTCTAGACCTTAACTATGGTCATGAGAGAAACTAAAGGGTCTTATGACCTAAATGAAGTTTTTAAGGTTCATGATCCATGAAACAATTCCTTGGGCTACTACAAATGACCTTTAGAGGGGATACTTGGCTTCATATGAGTGTTTCTAGGAGGTTTTGTACACCAAGGATGGGTATCTTGGACTTGACCATGGTAAGAAGAGGAAATAATGGGCCTCAAGTTGTATATAAATATTTTAAGGATTTGGTTTGTGAACATGGCCTCAAATAACAACATAGGTCCTCTAAAAAGGATATTTGATATTATAATGAGATATGGGAATCTATAGGAGTCTTTACATACTAGGGAAGTATCTTGGGGTCTTAACCATCGTTAAGTAGGGAAAGGAAGGGCCATATGACTTAAATCAAGATTCTAGGGCTTATAGTACAAACAGAGGTATTGAACCATTGCACATGTCCTCAGATGGAATTTTTAGCCACCAAATGGGATACATATGCCATTAGGAACTCCCTTGAAGAGCCATTGTACCATTCCAAGCCATACTTACCACTTGCCATCACTTAACCCCCCCATTTCCTTATCTCTTGGGATTTTAGGGTGTATTAACCCAAGAAGGGGTTGTTGCTCATTATATGCAAAGAAGGGGCTGAAGGCCTAGAGGGATTATTATGGATACCCTTCTCACCACGATAGAGGTCAGGATTTCAGATGGCATCCACCACACCATATGGCTTCCGATAGGCATTGGGCCTTTGTCCATGAGGTACAAGTCAGGCATTATGGTGAGTGTCATTTCAATATTTGAGGCATTTAAGTATGTTTTATCTTAGGATGATTTAGATTTAATGACATGTTCTTAGACATTATTCCTATTTCCATGTTTCACATTATGAGGGTTAAGGGTGATAGGTTGTTGGGGTGAGTGTTACACTCATTATCGGGTTGTGGGTTTATATTTGTTAGGGTTTACAAGTTTTGGGGTAAGGGGTTATACGAGTTAGGAATCATATCTATTTGGTGTAGATTTTATAAAGTTTGAGGGTTATAGAGTTTAGGGGTTATTAATAATAAGGGTTATATGGGTTACTAGTCGTAGGGTTTAAGGATTAGGATATAAGAGTTCAAGGTTATATTTGTAATGAAAAGTGTTTTGGGGTGTGAGTTGAGAGTTATAATGTTTATGGATTAAATTTTATAGGTGTTATAATTTTTAGCGATTAGGAGTTGTAGTGGTTATGTCTTAGTTATGGGTTATAATGTACTGTGGAAGCGGTTATTTGTGTTGGGAGTCATACGGGTTAGTTACGAGATGGGTTATAGGGTTATGGATCAAAGGGTATAGGAATCTAGTGTTATTTTAGTTAGATTCAATACAAGGTGTAAGGATTAGAGATTATATGTCTTTATGGATACTGAGGGTTCTACTAGTTGTTAATGGGATAACGGTTATTGAGATTATAGATGGTAGGGGATAGGGAGGCTATATTAGGTTTTATAAGATTAAGAGGGTTATAAATGTTAGGGTTTATATGTTAACTATTACATAAGGGTTTGGTTTATAAGAGTGTTACTGGAAACCTATTTAATGGATCTATGGACTTTAGGTGGGATACAATCACTATTGACAAGTTTTGGACATCATGTATAGCACTTTCGATCTTACCCATGGTTAGGGAAATAACATAAGATACTTAGGCCCAATTTCAATCTTCTCATTGAGCTTTGTGATGTAGTCTTTGTACAACCACACAAGACACTTGTAGGGGATATTTCACCTCCATGTGGGATATTTCATGCCAATAGTACATTTTTCATAATAAGAAAGGATTGTGGGCTGATGTCATGGTTAGGGGAGGAAAAAAAGGAACTTTTGCATAAAATAAATATTATTGAGATCAAATTCAATGAAATAGGCCTTGAACAACCACACAGTTCCTTTTTAGGGATTATTGGCCTCTTGGGGAGATATGGGAGCCTTTAGGAGGCCTTTTGCACCACAAATGAAATCCAAGGCCCATACCATGGTTTGGGGAGGAAAACAAGGGCCTTACTCTCTAAGAAAATATTTCTCGTGCCTAATGGTGAAGAACAAGTCCTTCTATTGTGAATTTGTGCACCATTAATATATTATGGAAAATAATATTTTGTATCAAGAGATATACCATGGATGAGGTAGGAAAATAAGTGACCTAGGCCCTATACAAATATTCTTGATCTTAATGGTTATGAAAAAATCCTTGAAGAACCACACATACCATATCTAAGGGATGTTTGGAATCTGGGTGGGATATGGGCACCATTCACAGGTTTTATGCATCAATTCGTAGTCAACTCTTCTGCAAGTTCTTGTCTCAATTCAGAGCTTGATCAGATGTAAAGGCATTGATGATAGTGTTTGTGTTGGGAGGCATGCTTCGGGAATAAGTAACTACATGTTTGTGTATACATTAATAAATCCTTCATATGAATCACTATATCAATGATTTCAACACTTCAATCCTATTCAAACTTAGGTATTTACAGTGCTCTATACCTCAGATGATAATGTTTTAGTTGTAGCACCTACTGGTTGTGGGAAGACAATTTTCGCTGATCAATTTTCTTTACTATGATTGCATATTCAAAGCACATACAATGTATTTAGTTGTGTCTCTAATATTTCTCCTATAGAAGCTCTTGCCAAAGAGAGATATCGGGATTGGGAAGCAAGTTAGCCTTGCCAAAGAGAGATATCAGGATTGGTAGATGGAAGAAACACAAACTTGTTCAACAGGTCATCCTTTTCATTGTGGATGAACTTCATTTAATTGGGAGAGGGGGTGGTCTAATCTTGGAGGTAATCATATCGAAAATGAGACTCAACAATCGTATCCCAGTGGTAATCATATCTAAAATGAGACTCAAAAATCATATTGTGGAGGTAATTGTATTAGATAAATATTGCATAGAGACTCAAAAATCGTTCGACCAAGAGTCCGTATGACCCATTCTTATTGTTAAAAACATACTAATCATGCCCATATTCCTAGTTGGAGGCCTTGTTCATGGCCATTAAACACATGAAAAGATTTGTTTAGGGCCTACGGAACTTGTTTTCATCCCTCAATGATGTTATATGCCTTTAATCCCATATATCGTGTGAAGGAACTCCTAATTCAACCCATATCCCACTTAGAGGCTAAATATCATTTAGAAATGATATACATGTTTTTTCAAGGCCTAGTGCATGGCCCTTAAAATCAAAAAGATTCATTTTGGAACCAATTTCCTTGTTTTCCTCCCTTCAACATGGTATAGTCCCTAAGATCCATTCTTACTATTTAAAAAAAAAATTCAATGATACTAAAGATACCACACAAAGGTGAAAGATCCCCTACATAGGTCTTGTCTAGTTTTTTTATGACTACATCAGAAAGCTCTCTCCTGAGAATATTTAAACAAGGAATAATCACCTTATGTTCATTCCCTAGCCATGGTAAATACCCTAAGAATATTTCTCTAGGACATAAATATATTGTTTTCTTCCCCTAGCCATGGTGGAGGTTCTAAGACCCATTCTTATTGTTGAAAACATACTAATTTTGTCCATATTCCTAGTCAAAGACATTTTCCATGGCCATTTATCACAAGAAAGCTTCATTTATGGCCTAATTCCCTTATTTTCCTCCACCAACCATGGAACATGCCTTGATTCCTATATGTGGTGCAAAAATTATCCTAAATTATAATGGTTCCCATATCCTACCCGAAGGCCAAAGATCCCTTAAAAAGGATCTATCTAGTTTTTTTAGGCCTGATTCATGGCCCTTGATACTGAGAAGCTTCATTTTAGGCCCAAGGTCCTTGTTTTTCTCCCCTAACCATGGTATAGGCCCAAATACTCATTCTTATTTTATAAGACATATAAATGGTGCCAAATATTTTGCACATAGGATAAATATCCCCTAAACAAGTCTTGTGTGGTTATTTGAGGACTACAACGTGAATCCTAATACTTACAACATTCAAATAGGGCCTATATTACTCCCTGACCATGGACAAGATCCCATGTGCCTCACATGGTACATAAAACTTGTGAGTGGTGTCCATATCCCACCCAATGGTGACAAATTCTGAAGAGAGGATTAAGTGTGGTGTTTCAAGGCCTTTTTCATGGCCATTAATTCTAAGAAATTTGTGTAGGGCCTAAGTCCTCCTCCCTTGTCCATGGTATAGATTAGGAGATCCATTCTTATTTTTATATAAAAAATATATTAATGGTTCCCACATTCCGAATTAGAGCCCTTCTTCGTGGCCATTAAGTAAAATAAATGTGTGTTTATAGCCTAAATCCCTTTTTTTATTCCCTCAATGATGTTATAAGCCTTGAGTCCAATATGTGGTGTGAAAAACTTCTTATGGCATCCATATCCCACTCAAAGGAAAATTGTACCTTACAAAGGTTCTACATGTTTGTTTGAGGCCTATTTCATGGCCCTTAAACTTCAAAATATTTGTTTTGGTCCAAAGGTCCTAATTTGTTTTGTCCCTTGACCATGGTGTAGTCCCCAAGATCCATTATTTTTGTACAAAACATACTAATGACATAAAGTGTTCCACACAAAAACCAAATATCTGCTACATAAGTCTTTTGTGTTTTTTCAAGTACTATGTAACGAATCTCAATTATAAGAAGATTCAAATATGACCTAAGAACCTTATGTTCTTTCCTTAACCATGGGTGACATAACACTATCATTCAATAGTCAAATTGTTACATTTCATTGTCATGCATCATGTCTGAGGGCTTGAGCCACCACAAAGGAAATATGCAAATAATATTTTTCTTATGAACAAGAAATGGTACTATCCATTTTGAGGTTTGGCATAGAGATTTCTCTTATAGACTACACTAAATTCAACCGTATAATCCCTACACTCCTTGAAAACCATGTAACACCATTGAAAGACACATTCTTGTGACGAATTAGCTATACTATCGACATACGTTTTTCATCGATAGTATAGCTAATTCGTCGCAAGATTATTTACATCTGTATCTCTTGCAATGATATCAAATGATGCTAGGATTCGTTTTATATTTTTTTTATAAACTTGAAATTAAAATTTGATACTTTGCAAGCTAGTTGTACCTTGAGTAAAATACAAATATGAAATTAGGAATCATTAACATATCTACTAGAACATATGAAAAATATGGTTTATGGCTTAGATGATGATCATATGATGATGGAACAAAGTGGGTGTGTGAGTCAAATTTGAGTCCAAAAACCCTCGCATATCATTAAGTCATGCGAATAGTCTATCCATATCAAATTTCAATGCATACAGAAACAATTTGAAAAAATTTCAACGTTGGCCCCATTCACATGTCACTCTTTCCCATGTCTACTATTTTGATGGTGTTGATTAAGAAATCAATGAAAAAGAGGGATTTTTCATCATAACTATTACACTGATACATTGTGTATACAATATTAATGTAGAACCTGAAACAAAAATGAAGAAAGACTGATGAAAAATTAAAACTTGCGTCAACCAATTTGCGTACTTTGAAAGAAAATTAAGGTTTATGGTTTAAATGATGTATTGATGATGGAAGAAAGTGGGTGTGTGAGAAAAATTTGAGTCTATAAACCCTCCCACATCGTTAAGGAATGTGAATAGTCTATCCATGTCAAATTTTAGTGCATACATAAACAGTTTGAAAAAATTTCAACGTTGGCCCCATTCATAGGTCATTGTTGCCCGTGTCTAGTCCTAGTACAATTTTTTGTTCCTTGTTCCTTGTAAAATTAGTTCAACATTACACATGCCCCCACATATATTATTGTAAGGGGGTATTTTTAATGTTTTGATTAAGAAATCAACGAAAAAGAGGGATTTTTCATCACAACTATGACACATATACATTGTATATACAATATTAATGTAAAACCTGAAAGAAAAAAGAAGAAAGACTGATGAAAACTTAAAACTTGTGTCAACCAATTTGTGTGCTTTGAAATAAAATTAGGGTTTATGGTTTACATGATGAATTGATGATGGAAGAAAGTGGGTGTGTGAGTCAAATTTGAGTTCAGAAACCCTCCCCTATAATTAAGGCATGCGAATAGTCTATCCATGTCAAACTTTAGTGCATACAGAAATAGTTTGAAAAACTTTCAATGTTGGCCCCATTCACAGGTCATTGTTTCTCATGTCTAGTACTAATAGAATTTTCATTTGGTTCAATTGTACACATGTCCCCGCATCTAGTACTACAAGGGAATGATTTTATGGTATTGATTAAGAAATCAACGAAAAAAGGGGATTTTTCATGACAACTATGACACACATACATTGCATACACATTAATGTAGAACTTGAATGAAAAACGAAGAAAGGTGATGAATTGTATCCCATGTGTACATTTGAAGATACCTGTGATGAATTAGCTATACTTGGAACCACAACATCCATTTCCTTTGCTTATCCCATGTAAATATTATTGCAATGAATTAGCTATACTATCAATGAAATTTTTTTGTCGATAGTATAACTAATTCATCGCAAGATTATTTACATTCATCGATCTAGCGACTATATCCTTTCCTTGTCTCTTGCCGACGAATTCCCTTCTTTGTCTCTCTTGCCGACGAAAATGTTTATATAAGTGATGGGTACTAAATTATCCTTGATTATTATCCTTGAAGGTTAATAAGATCAACATCATCTTAGAAGAGAATCCAATATCAATATATTTATCTACTTCTATAGAGACTACTCTTTCTATGTTTTAAAAGATAACTACATGACACTACACTTAAATGAAAAATTCCAGCACTTGATGGTTTTATTTAGGATTCATTTCATATTTGGTTTATCAACTTGAAATTAAAGTTTTATACTTTTCAATCTAGTTTTAACTTGAGTCAACTACAAATATGAAATTAGGAATTATTAACATATATACTAGAACATATGAAAAATAGGGTTTATGGTTTACATGAGGAATTGATGATGGAATAAAGTGGGTGTGTGAGTCAAATTTGAGTCCATAAACCATCCCATCTCATTAAGGCATGTAAATATTCTATCCATGTCAAATTTCAGTGCATACAGAAACAATTTGAAAAACTTTTTACGTTGGCCTCATTCATAGGTCATTGTTTCCCATGTCTAGTCCTACAACAATTTCTATTCCTTGTTCCTTGTAATATTCATTCGACAGTACACATGTCCTTGCATATAGTACTTCAAGGGAGTATTTTTATGGTGTTGATTAAGAAATCAATGAAAAAGAGGGATTTATGGTCCATGCCTAGGGATTTATGGAATCACACATGCAATATGTGATATAACAATGGTCATTTCAAATTCATTTGTAACATGAAGTATGATTCTCATGCTTGTCCAAGGAATGCTCTAGGGTCAAACGATAAGGTACAATATCATATAAATTTCCTTAGGGATGCATGAGCCATTTATCACAGTCATTTTTATAGTGTTGATTAAACAATGAATGAAAAGAGGGATTTTTCATCACAACTATGACACATATACATTGTACATACAATGTAGAACCTGAAAGAAAAATGAAGAAAGGTTGATGCAAACTTAAAACTTGTGTCAAGATATTTTTTTACTTTGAAAGAAAAATAGGGTTTATGGTTTACATGATGAATTGATGATGGAAACCAGTGGGTGTGTGAGTCAAATTTTAGTCCAGAAACCCTCCCATATCATTAAGGCATGCAAATATTCTAGCCATGTAAAATTTTAGTACAGAAACAATTTGAAAAAATTTCAACGTTGGCCCCATTCACATGTCACCATTTCCCATGTCTAGACCTATTACAATGTCTATTCATTATTCCTTTTAAAATTCATTAGTAGTACACATGTTCCTGCATATAGTATTGTATATTTGAGTCTAGAAACCCTTCCATATCATTAAGGCATGCGAACAATCTATCCATGTCAAATTTCATTACATATAGAAACATTTTGAAATAATTTCAACATTGGCCCCATTCATAGGTTATTGTTTCCCATTAGGTTACTTTTGAACTAGATTACATATGAGAATGAAGCTCCATATGAAAAATCAAGCTACATATCGTCAAGGAAAATCAAGATTACTATCGAACTAGAGTGATGTTTGAGTTTGGAAACCCTCCCATATCATCAAGGCATACAAACAGTCTATCCATGTCAAATTTCAGTGCATACAGAAACATTTTGAAAAAAATTCAACATTGTCCCCATTCATAGGTAATTATTGCCCATCATGTACTCCATCCCTAGTACGATGTATTTTAATAGTTGCTTCCTTTAAAATTTGACGAAGAAAATTAAAACGAAATGAGGAGAAGTTGGGTTGATATATAGAGTGGGTGTGTGAGTAATATTTGATTCTGGAAACCCTTCTTGATTGACCTTATGGGGATGAAATGTGGCCACACAGGTTGATGAAATGTCTCTACAACCCCAAATTTTGAATGCCTGACCTACACATCCACTGTGTTACAAATTTTATTTAACGATCGTTCAAAATCGAATTTTAGAAGAGTGAAACTTATCAGGTAGTTTACTTCATAAGAACCTCAAGTGCATCTAGCTTTTAAGATTAGTTTATGTCGACCCAGGCCTATTTTTAAGATTAGTTTATTGAATTTCCTGAAGCTTGGTAAGTAATTCTCAGTGCTTGGTAAGTAATTCTCGGTGCCAATTCGAGCTATCTTGTTGAGCTTCTTCGGTGAGCTAATCCTTACCAACCGGTTGGTAGACAAGTTTAATTGAAATGAATGGCATGCCACAATGAATTCACTGCTAGCTAATCCATGTCAAGTCTCTGGATGTGGCCACGGTTGGTAATTAACATGTCCAAATAATATGGGGGATAGTTTGATATCCTCTGATGGATGTTCACCATAATGCTCACCATCATCCATGAAACAATTCACCTGCATCACGACTGCATGAGTAATTTTATTCACCTAGGTAACCATGCACTAAGCCAATCATTGGCTTATTCCATGGTGGATAAGGCTTTCCATAGTACTATTCTCCAAAAAATTACTCATGTGAGACCTGGAATCTTATATGCGTTACACCAACAATTAATTAAATTGGGTCTTTATATACATTACTTTTCAAATTTTCAAAGAAATGTCGGGTTCCTCCTTGAGAATAGAAAAATATGTCTAGATAAAACAATAGTATTGTGCTCTAGAAAATTACTCCCATGAGACCTAGAATCTTATATATGTTACACCAACAATTAATTAAACTAGGCCTTTATATACGTTACTTTTTAAATTTTCAAACAAGTTTTGGGTTCCTCCTTGGGAATAGAAAAAGATGTCAGGATAAAAAAATAGTACAATGCTCCAGAAAATTACTCCCATGAGACCTGGAATCTTATATATGTTACACCAATAGTTAATTAAACTCAGTTTTTATATATGTTACTTTTCAAATTTTCAAACAAATTTTGGGTTCCTCCTCAAGCATAGAATCATTTGGGTGAGAAATAAAGCGAAAGGAAAAGTTAAAGGAGTAGGGATGGATGGGAGAATGTGAGGGACATCGAACGGAATTTATCAATGTCAAATTGAATATGCAATTCATTGAAGTTGGAGGGTGACAAATGGAAAAAAAAATGTATTATGTATTTCTTTGAAAACAATTAATGTTGTATTATACATCAGGATATATATTATCCAATTTGAAGTATATTTATATATCTCATATATATCTCAAACCTATATAGCATGTAATTATTTAATTTCTTTGTTACAGAGTTGCATATTATTAGTCATGTAAAATAAGGATTAGCATTTTGAATCATGATGGGTAAGTAGGTAATAGGGTAACAACAATGGGAAGGGTGAAGGTGGTAACAAAACCCAAGGATGGACTTCTCAACTATGGAGTGCAGAAATTTAATTATACATAATAAAAGTATAAGAACATATAAAAAAATAGTCTAAAATTTCAAAAAACATTCTTCACTGATTAACATCCAAAAGTTTAAAAAAAATTCTTCATTGATTGACATCCAAATTTTTAATTAGAAAAATTTCAAAAACAATAAAAGATTTGAATAACACAAATTCAAAATTGCAAATTCAAGTCAAAAGAAGTGTACTTGAATAAAAAAATCAAGTTAGTTGAGATATTAACCATTCTATTGTATAGGATACCCTCAATAACTATAGAATGAATGCACCAAGATTGTTGAGTGAGCCTATGGTAAAGCACTGTATTTTATTAAAAAAAAATTGTGCAAAGGCCTTGGGGTTTTGTGTGATGGCTTATCCCTTTTTGGTTGTTGATGTTACTGCACAATTTTGTAAGTACATCGTGAACAACAAGGTGTTAACTAATAGCAGTGCATAAAACATGATTCAATGGGTAATACTAACAATTAGATCATAATAAGTGGCCACTAACTGAGGTACATTATTTTTCCATATAGTTTATGCTCTCTTGATTTTCCATCATTAAATTTTGAATCATTATTCAAATAACTATGCTAAAGGGTAAACAATGAACTTAAAACACAAAATGTTGGGACTACTCCATTTTTTATGGTTATTGATCTTATTACACGTGTTTGTAAGTACATGAACAACAAGGTGTTAACTAAAAAACATGATTGGATGGGTAATACTAACAATTAGATCAAAATAAGAGGCCACTACCTCAGGTACATTCTTTTTCTAAACAGTTTATGCTCTTTTGATTTTCCATCATTTAATTTTGAATCATTATTCAAATAACTATAATAAAGGGTAAAAAATGAACTTAAAACACAAAAAGCCTCGGCTACTCCATATAGAATATGGATGTTAAATGAAGGGAATGAATCTAAGGAACACTTTAAATAACCTATTTGGAATTGGAATTTACATGTTGATTATGTGTTTTTGAGATCTATCAAATTGTGTTTGGTCCATAAAAATTTGTACATGTCAATGACAAGCTCATAAAGCATGCCTAATACAAAACAACAACTAACACCCAATAGAGGTGTTTTTATATTATCACATCAACTAACTGTACTTCCATTCATATTTATGAATGATTTCATAATGATGTGAGTTGACATATCAAAGTGCTCAATTAATCCATTAAAACTCCTCTAATATTTTGTTTTCCTCATTTTAAAAGAACCGATGTTCTAAAACATTGAACAATTTTAAAATCCAAAATGGAAATATGATCATGGGAAGGGATTTGAACTAATTATTTCCTTAGAATTACGGTTCATGAGTGATTTATGATTCCTTGATTGAACTAATTATTTCCTTAGAATTATGTTTCCTAAAAACTTTGTCCTTCAATGAAAAGAAAAACCAGCAATTTATGATGGAGATACTGTTTCAAATTTGGACGGAAATCCCGCAAAAAGGAGAGGCATAATGGAAAATTTTAGACAAAAATCTGACTGCTATATTTTTGTCACATGAAATCATTGCGATGACATACCTACATCATTGGTATGAGATGTTTTCGAAATTGCTAAATCCAACTTCTGCAATTAAAATCTGCAATTTCGATGAATTTGCATTGAAAATTCTCATAAAGGGTGCTTTTTTATATTTTTCAATGAAACCTAATAACCTGGCATCCACATCGGCCATTACCAGAACAATGGCTTATATTGTCAAATTAATTCCTTGTTCTGGACAGATTGGTGATTTCCCGCAATCCAAAAATGAATTTGAATGTGAAAACATTGATGTAGATAGTGATAATGAAAGTGTAAATAAAATAAATTTAGAAGAAATAAATGAAAAAGAAGAAAATTCATATTTTTTTCAATTAAAAGATAACATTCTGCCTAGAGGGTTAGTCCCATTGGAAGAACTGTTTGATTTTGACTATGTAGCTAAAAAGACAAAAAATGAACCTACTAGAAAATATGTTGAGTACTATAATATAGGGACTGATAAGGAACCAAAAATGATTAAATTGTCCAAATCTTTACCTCCTACTCAAAATAGAAATATATAGAATTGTTCAAAGAATTTGTAGATGTTTTTGCATGGAGCTATGAAGACTTCAAATCCTATGATAATATCATTATACAACATAAAGTTCCCATAAAAGAAAATAATAATCCTTTCAAACAAAAACTTAGGAGAATTAACCCCAAGTTGATGCCCCTAATTGAAAAAGAAATAAAGAAAATATATGATGCTAAAATCATTGTCCCATTAAGGTTCTCAAAATGGGTATCCAATTTAGTTCCTACCAGAAATAAAAGTGAAGAAATCAGATTGTGTATTGATTTCAAAAACCTCAATAAAGTCTCACTTAAAGACAACTATCCCTTTCCGAAAATGGACCATATTTTGCATAAGGTAGTTGGATGTAGTAGAATTTCATTGTTAGATGTTTTCATACCTATAACCATGTGTTAGTCCACCCTGATGATCAAGAGAAAACAATGTTTACTACACCTTGGGGCACTTTCATGTATGTGAAAATTCCTTTTTGTCTAATGAATGTTGGGGACACATTTCAAAGAGAAATGGACATTGCGTTTGTGGATGAACTTGGAATACTTATTGTCATATATCTGGATGTCACAACTTGTTTTTTAAAAATAGATGAAGAGGACTTACTCCACCTTAGAAACGTTTTTGAAAAATGCAGGAAATTCAGAATCTCACTAAATCCCAAGAAAAGCTTGTTTGGTTTAGTGGAAGGTAAATTGTTAGGACACATCATATCTAAAGATGGAATCAAAATAGATCCTAGCAGGATTGAAGCCATTCATAAAATAGACCATCCAAGAAACATAAAAGAGTTGTAGTATTTCATAGGAAAAATAAACTTTCTAAGAAGATTTATCCCTAACTTGGCAGAAATTCTGAGAAACATAACCAATATTTTTAAAAAAGATACAAAAATAAAATGGACCATAGAAGCAAAACAATCCTTTGATCAGGTGAAACAGGCCTTGACACAATCCCCTGTACTTATCACTCATGATTATACCAAATATTTCCTCCTATTTTCTTTTTCCTCTCAACATACCATTGCAACAGTCCTTTTTCGGAAGAACAGTGAAGGCCATGAAAATCCTATAGAATTCTTTAGTAAATCCCTGAGAGATGTTGCATTGAATTACAACATCATGGAGAAAATTGGTTTCCTTCACGCGGGCCCTGCATAACGTGTCACCCTCTCATCATTTTAGTCCCCCTACTCAATTCCACTTACCTCCTACCCCCCCCGGCTCTAGAATCCTTCCTAAACGCCTACCCAATATCCCCCACCTCACTATGCCATTGTACCCTACTAACTCTTGTCAGACGTCACACCCCACATACCCGTTGGGTAATTAATGCATCCCCCTTGATCGTTATTTGCCCAGTCATCACCCTGCACCATAACGAACACCTCCATGCACTGTTTAACCTTGTTTATTCACCATTGTGATATTATTTGCATATCCATACATTGTTGACACCACACCAAATCCATCCTTCAAGCAAGCTACCACCAAGATCTGTTGTCGATAGATGCAATTAATTTGGGTAACTACAGTCATCCATCATTTTCACTTAAAAAGTCTGTTAGTCATATCTCCCAAAATGAAATCCACTGAGACATCTGAAAATCCATTTTTCCCCCCTCCCGTCAACCTGGATCATTTTTCCCTCACAGACAAAGACTACAAAATTACAGAGCCGAAGTGTGAATTCAACTTCTTTGAATTACACTTCTGGCTAAAGAATATTTTATTGGATGAAAGTGATGAAATCGAACTCTGTGAGTCCAATTTTCCCCTATACATGTTCCCCCGAACCTTCCACTTCCCATAATTTTCCCTTAAGTGGCAATCCCATTATTTTCCCGGCCAAAGCGCCATCGTTTCCTCTTCTAGTGAAAACATGTTCACCATTACCCCTGAATCAATCAATCAGATGTTACACATCAGAATAATTGACTCTACAATCCCTTTCTCTTTCGAAGTCCTAAACAATCTCTATCAGAAAGTCTCCTTCCCCTAAAGAGCCTATATTTTTCAAATCTTTCTCCCATAATATGGTTTATTTTCCTAAGAAAAACCCTCCCTACCCATCTTCCATATTCTCTGTCATGGAAAACCAAATTATTTCTACCCTTTATTACCTGTTATGATATTTTTTGGATGAATGGGTAGATGAACCTATCTTAAATTTTATTTCCATTTTCTCCACAAAAGAAAAAGCTACAACCCAATTTGATTTCAGTCAGTTTTTGGCTAACAACATACATGAGTAGTTTTTCAAGTTTTCAATAGAAGTATTTTTTAGGTATTCCTTGGTGTTGGTGTACCTATTCCTATTCTTTTAGTCAGATACATTATCATGTGCTCTCTAGAAATTGGATTAGGAAGGAAACCCTCAATCAGTGACTTCATGGACCTTACTACTAAGGAAAAATTCAACCGCGTTTATATTCAAAGACTTCATTGATCAATTTTATCATCTAGTGGCTTTCATGCTCAGCAGCAGAATAGAGCCAATAATTCATGAATAATTCTAGAGAATTATTCATGTCTATGACTTGGCTAAGACAAGATATTGGTATATGTAGAGATGCAGGAGAATAGGCCGACAACCTTTTGAAACGGATGAACTTCACATGGAATTATGACCCATTTGGTGTCATATAAGAACTCAAGGTCAAACAAAAGAGAACTCATTATGCTCATCTACACAAGCCAGAAGTGGAAAAGTATATGTATTAGACAGATTTGCAATAAAATAAATTGTTGGAAACAAAAGAACAACCTCCCCTGTCACTTCTTTACATACCAACACTCCTCAAGTACAAAAAAAAAAGAGAGAAAGGAAAGATGTTTCCCCTTCATTTACATAGGTGTGATTTGAAGATTTTCAAGTTTATAGGAATAGGGCTAAAACTAGTCACACAAAATACATGCTTAAAGAAGGAGAAACATAGTCCACCATAGTCATGGAGGGACCACATTCCTTAACATTATCAGGCATTCAGTAGATAGTGTCCAAATGTTCATCCAAAAAACAAGAACACACTACTCTATCAGTTGAGTCCTCTCATGAGCCAACGGGTTTAAATATCTTTGACAAATACAAACTGATCAAGTAGAGGAATGAACTCCTAAATCACAACACATATGCCCAATTCTAGAAGCATGCCTCTATTTCCCATCATAGACTACTATCATCATTTGACATAGAGAAGGGAATAATTCAAATGGAATTCTTGCAAGCACAAATCCCTCATCCCAATACAGGTTTTGACTACAAGAAAACTTCTTTTGAGTTTGATGTGAAGGAGTTCCATCCAGTGGACCAAATGGACATGCACATGAAAACATGGGAGATGATATTCTCCACTCTAACAAGCACCTCATTTAATGGTTCAAAATTGCAAGTGTCTCTGAATAACATCCAATCCCAATTGAGGCTAGAGAAGATATCCTCTTTGGCCAAGGACAATAAGATCAAATCATTAGAAGAGTTGGTACTAAATATTGGGTATGACCCATCAAATGTCAAGGAAGTTGAAGAATTGTCGAGGAAGAAAAATGTTGATATAGCTTGCTTGAGAAAGAAACTGAAGCTTCCAGCCATTGAGGATTCACAATAAAATGAGATGGTTGAAAGTGAAATCCACAAATATGAGATGTTGAAGTTGATCATGGAGC
This sequence comes from Picea glauca, assembly GCA_000966675.3. Classification (NCBI taxonomy): domain Eukaryota; kingdom Viridiplantae; phylum Streptophyta; class Pinopsida; order Pinales; family Pinaceae; genus Picea; species Picea glauca. The sequence goes on from JZKD02S1619430.1 coordinate 79,172, forward strand.
AGAATGCAAAGATAAGAGAGATGGAGGCTGAGTTGGAAAACTTGATCAAAGAGAAAGAACAAAGTGTATAGATGGTTGTTATTCCATTGGAGGCAGTCCCTTTGACAAGAGTTAGGACATCATAAGCAATTGCAACAACAAATATTCCATCAACTATCCCAGTGTAATTTCCATATGCTTCTGAGAAGATTGTGAAGTCTATGGAAGACATGTACCTTCAAGGGGAGGAAATCAGAAAGTTGAAAGAAGAGGTAAAAATCCTCCAAGACTTGAATTCTATGTTCCATTCCAGCTATCATGTAGAAATGCATAAATATCAGAGACTCAACCAACAACTACAACAACTGCAGAAGGAGACTTTCACGACCAAGACATTATCTGAAGCCAATGAAAACATCTGGGTGGATATCAAAAAATCTATGGTAGAAATATGGCCATCCATACAGATCATATTTGAACAACATGACCTAGTACAGAAGGATGAAGAAGTAATTTAGAAAATAATAGAAGAGATACGAGAAATACCTATAGAGGCCACTCATCTCAATAGGTTCTTAAAATCCAAGAACATGCATGAATTGGAATCAATGGAGATTGAAGAAAGGATAGAGACCATCCTCGAGGTCAAGAAGGTATTGACCAAGAAAGGATCGATGCTATATCTACAGGATAAGGCTTGGGTGATGGACATTGAAGTTAACAAATGTTTTAGCAAGATTGAAGTACTACACAAGAAGGGTTTTCCTGGACAACTAGTACTCAATGACAAGCTCATAACTCTATCAGATTACAAGCATAATATCAATATAGTGGAAAAGGATGGTTCCAAGTTTGTAGGTATACAAGGAATCATTAGTTGCAAGGATTTCCTAGAAACATTACAGTTGGACCTGAACATCCAACATGATATAAAACATATTTTCATCACAAAGCCCACTCTTTCCAAGTATACTGAGATGGATGAGATATACAGAAAGTTACTCAAGGTTTCCATCCCTAGTAAAATGAGATGGGAAGATTTATGTTCCTTGCTTGAGTAAAGGTGATTTGGAATTTTGAGCCAGCATGGAGAAGATTGTTAAGTCAAATATAATGAGTCACCAACTACATCCACAAAATCAACACTAAAGATCTGAGAAGATCAACAAAATTCCTATATTTTTGTAATTTGAGATCTAATTAGTTAGATATTTTCTCCATAATATCCTAGTCATTTATGACAGGATTAGATGTAAATTATTGTATAAATACTTATTCCTTCAAAGTATTGAGGGTTGATTTTTTCACCCAGGATATATTGTGTAATCTTTTCAAAAGGATCGACAAGTAATAAAACAGGCTATTCATAAGATTCTTGTGTCAAATTGTTGGTGATGTCTCCCATTCTTTGTTAAATGTTTTCTTATTCTCTATGATCATTTATGTATTTTAGTTTCTAACCATTAAAAGGAAGTCAATAAAACATAATTCATATTGTATACTCTGTCTCTGGTCTTTTAATGGTCTATATTTTTTTCATCTTATATTGAGTAAGGGAATTCTTACATTCTCCTTTGCTTAGTGGACTCGCACATCTTTTATGTCTTAATCATGTCATTTAATCTTAATAGATACAACAGTTTTACTACCTTGCCCTGTGAAAAAAACCTCATAAAAATTTTAATCTGATTCTTATCTTTAGTACATACCCCATATCCCAATGGAAATTTAATGCATTCTTTTAGTCAAATTTTACAAACAAACAAATGAATTTGGACTATCATAACTAGCCTAACATTTAAAATCTAAAAAAATCTAAATCATACAGAGAGATCCCTCTCTTAAACTGGCAGGGATAGATCCCAGTTTCAAAATTTGTTTTGATAGTTACCTCTGTCAATTTCTTCTACCCTTGACAACCTATGGGAATTACAGAGTGATAATAGGTAGTTAGGCTCAAACAATTATCTAGGGTAGAATACATTTCAGTAAACCATTTTAAGAGGAAGATACTTGCTTTCCTAAAAATATCAAAATGGTTGAGCCAAGAATCCCAAATTCTATGATGAAGGATGAGATTGGAAATTAGATTTCCTCCCCACTTCTTAGAAGAAATGAAAGACAACATAAACATCATTGTTATCCTTAAATGAAACCTATTTTTTCTTATTGGTACAATATGGAATCTAAGTAGTATGGCTATCTATCTAAATTAGAATAACATAGTTAGAGAATCTCCTCTCTTTAGTGAAATACTCAATATGACCATCATAAACTAGAGGAAAACTTATGTCAAAGGGAATGATTTTTTGGGTTATGATGGGGTTGCAAAAATTAGAGCTTCCATCGAAAAAATATTAAGATAAAAAACACTTTTCTTAACAACCTTCTTGTATAAAAAGGTATCAAGATGTATTGAATTAGCTAATGAGAAGTGTGAACCAGTATTTAGAAAACTATCTTTGGAGGAAACCCAAAGTTGATTAGGTCGATCATTGGCAACTTTAGGCATCTTCTCACTTTATTCTGGGAAGAAAATGTCATCCAAATGGTAGGTTCCTAAGGGATCATCATAAATAAAATCACAATGACCAATGACATAAGAGTCCAAAACATTTTTTGGACTACCAAGAGTAATTACCTAAGAGTATTTATCATATTTAGGACAAGGTTGATTACATAACTATGATACCTTATGGTTATATTTGTTAGCAAGGAGATCATGATTAGATTTCTGATTTTTAGGCTTATATTCATTAGACAAAATTAGGCTTCCAAATCAATCATGCTCGAAAAAATTATCTGTCATATCATCAAACAAAAAGTTTCCAGTGTTTACAAGAAGATCTAGATTTATCTTTATATGGTGAAAGATTTTTGTATTTGAAATACTATCGGGAAGAGAATTTTGTGAGTTATTTCCATTGTTGAATATTTGGATTTTTTTCTAGCCAAAGAGAGAGGTTTTAAAGGAATGTTTCTAAAGTTTGACTATTACAAGGCCTATGACAAGTTGGAGTGGAAATTCATTCTCCACATCCCCGAGTGGTTAGGATTTGGGTCAAAGTTCATATATTATGTCAATATTCTCTTTTCTAATGCTTTGGTTATTTTGTGTGTTAATAGATTGCTTACTTATCTTATTCCTCTTAACATATCATTGACGCAAGGATACCCTATAGCCCCTAATTTATATGTTCTCACATATGATGACTTGGGTTATCTATTATAAAAGGTAGTTTACCAAGGTAAAGTTGTTGGCCTTTCCCAATAATATTTAATCAACTCCCACTATGCTTATGAACACCTTTTGTAAAGCTTCTAAAGAGATACTACAAGAGGAGAAAACCTCTATGATACTTATTGGATTAGATGATCACCTAGGGTGGATTCCTTCCTAATGGAAATGGGTTCAAAGGGGGGAAATCACCAAGTATATTGGTATTCTGTTTAGCATTGACATGACTCGAATTCAGATGTGAAACTAGGTTATTAATAAGCTTACAATGAATACTAGAGTAGTCAGAACCTTTCCTTAGCATCCAAAATCCAAGTGGGGAACAAGATTTTTAGTTTAATGAATATATATTATTTGTCTCTTTATCTTCCCAACCAAAAGGGATATAATAAAATTCTATCTTAAAAGATCTCTTTTGGGTGAAGAATAAAGGGGAAAAAATTATACCTATGGTCAAGTGGTTGGTGTGCACTAGGAAACCACAAGATGGAGGGATTAACATTTCTCATTTGTCCACTTATGGCCTTACCTTGGTAGCAAAGAGGTTTCTCAAGGCCACACAAGGAAATGAATTATGGAAATAGATCATAAGGGACAAACTTGGCCATCCTTTAGTGAAAGGATATAAAGTTCCTAATATTTTCTTTGAAAACGTCCTTCTGGTTGTACCTTTTTTTTTAATCCATTGTAGCTTCATTCTTAAAATCCTCCAGAGGGATTGGTAACAAATAGTCACAACACTTCATTGGAATCCTCATGATTCCCAAGTTTTTTTTGGGAAAAACACCCTACGGACTAGCAAACTAGGATCAGACTTGCATGCAGATTTTGACCGAATAGAAACTACTTTTTTACCTACAACCCAAGATTTAAAACCCTTTTTCACAGTAAATGCATGGAAAAGGACCACCAAACTTATTACCAGCGTTCGATGTAGATCCTCCGTTGCTCTTCGATTACTTGCTTGTGCTGCTCCTTCCACAGATGACCTGCAATCAAGACAAATACCAACTATGCATGCATGCTACTTCTATACTCAAGGGTTAGAAATCAAGCATAAATAAATCAAACCATAGACAATTCATGCATTGGGCTGGGAAAAGTATTCTTGTATTACTGAAAGTGAATCAACTTACAAAAATCTGAGACCGGCCACCGCTCCTCGAACCTGATCTCGGGCTCCTCTTCTTCTGTCCTTCAACTACTTTGCATTAAATCTCCTTTGGCATGAGGAAAGGCTAAAGGGTTGGGACAATTCATTACGTAAATGGGCAGAGTTTCTTCACTATATTTTTTCCTCCTTCAAATAGTACCCCTACCCCTTCTTTTATAGGGTAGAAGGAGCTAGGGTTTTGGTTGAACCCTCAGCCATGCATGGCCGGGAGTTTCAGTTAACTGACCCATAGATTTTTGTTCCATTGAATGGTTTCATTTCTTCATGATTTGTTAGGTACACGCGGGCTGTTGTGAGTCAGCCAGCGTGCACACGCATGCAGTAATGGGTTAGGGCGTGTGGGCCTTGACACAAGAGGATTTTCAAAGAGTTGTTCAGTAGAGTTTTGGAAAGAAAGGGATATGAGTTGGCCTGATACCAAGTAAGCATGTGTGGTGCAATTTAGGGTTATAACAGATGCCCCCTAATGTGTGAGGTTAGAAGAGAATCTGATGGCCGAAATACATTACCAATCTTTACTGATGTGATGAACGATTGAGCCCAAGGATCAGGAACCAGGAGGTGCCATATGAAAAATAACAAATGTCTCACCGAGGCAGGCATACCCATGCTCGGTATAAAATAGAGCCATGGCTACCAATCAAATACACTGTAGATCCATGTCAAATAACTATAAAGAGTAGCCATGAATAATACACAGCGGAGCTACATCTCGAAATTAAAAAGATATACATATAGAGTATCCATCTTCCAGAAGTTGATCTGGCCTAATGGTTGTACTTCAGAGCTCAAGGAACAACTTCAAAATCTTCTAAAACTTGGTTAGGAGTGTAATATGAGTGTACAACTGCACTACCTAGAGGTCTTCGACGACTCATCAGTTATGGACTTGATAATCTTGATGATCGGACTAAAGGCTTCAGTGATTTCAAATAAGGACTTGATTGGACGTTCAGGATGGCCGAGTATGTGGAAAAGAGACATATTGTAGAGGGGTCGACTCAGGCTTAGTGACAAACTTCCCTTGGACAATAGCACGACAAGGGATGAGACTCAGGAAGCATATATGTTAATCATAAGTCTACAAAGCAGGAGGCAACACAAGCTCTCCATATGTTTGGAAGAATAACCAAACAGTGGAGGACACAACTCTATATAGCGAGAAAAGATTCCTAAGGTCGTACTACATCCCATAGTCTGATGATCAAATGGATACTTGAGATTTATCCAAGGGTGACTCATTATGCTGCCAATAAAGAAAATACTTTTCCCATCCTCTTTTTGGGGTATATTTGATTTTTTGGTTGTTTCCGATAATTTTGGAAAAAGAATAAAGGAATATTACATTACAATGGAGGAACGAGTACTGCAAACATACAATCTCAAGGCACAAGGACAAGACTGACGTTCTAGTAAAATGATACTCGTGAAAAATCCTTCGGCGACCAAAGGTGTTAAGACGCAGAAGCAAACTTTCACAAGGATGATGGATAAGGTATGCAAATGTGGTTGATAGAACACACAATGGTAACGTCCTTCAATGTAAGTTTAACGAGCCTAGAGAAGGTAAGATCGATGGTTTTTCATATTTAGAGAGTCTGAAAAAACATAAAAGGAGGTTCTGTTGGGGTACCTTTTTCGACAATAGTCTAGTCGGTTCGAAAAAGGGATAAACTAGCACCGATTAGATGTCAATTCAAAACCATTTTAATGAGTGTGATAAGGAAAAGATCACTCGGCTATTTTTTCACTTTTAAGGATTCTGAAAAAATCTTAACTATGGACTCCATTAGAAATATTCTTCTGGACCAATTTAACGAGTGTGAAAGAATAAGGTCACTTGACAATCTTTTCAATTTTAGGGAGTCTGAAAAGAGCTTGACTATGGACTCCGTGGGGGTTTCTTTTTCGTAAATTTAGTTCCTTAGGGCTGAAAAAGAAAAAAAATTATACATGAGAGTACTCTTCTAAAGAATGTAAACTCGATAGAGTATACCTTTGTTCGTACAGTTGACCGTCCAGACCGAAAAAGGGGTAAACTACCACTGGGCAGACGTGACTTCAAATTTCAGTTTAACAAACGTGAAAAGTCACAAGATTGCTCGACAATCTTTTCATTTTTAGAGGGTCTAAAAAGGGCTTAAAAGGAGAACTATTAATTTTTGGGCGTCCTGAGGGTGAGACAAAGAGTGAAAGAGACCCATGCAAATGAGGCTCAAACTCATATTCAGGAAAGACTATACAGACTCTCGAGCCTACAGTGTTTTTAGAAATAGCATGGACACCATAATGCAACTAGGACCTACCTAGGGCATGCCTGTTCTGGTAAGCTCTACCACCAAGTTACGACACTTCTAGAGCATATATGATGGTTCCTTGTCACAACCCAATGGGATCGATCCTATAACAGAATAAAAAGACAACGAGACGCAAAAGTTGGGGTGATAACCGAACCTATATGCTCAAGTTGATTTTGAATTTTTTTTATGGACCATCAATATTTTCTCAAAACTCAAAAAAACATTGTCCCAATACTCGATCAAATCCCTCCCATGTAACTCCTGAATCACTCTAAATGGATTTTGGTATAAAGAAAATAATAAGGGAGGCCAAAAAAAGTGACAAAAAGAGGCCAAAAAGTCTATAAATAGAAGCTGCCAGCTCATTATCACCATTGCTCATTTGGAAATTGACTCTGGAGCCAAAAGACCCCCTTTGCCAAAAACAGTGATTTCGAGAGCTACAGTGGACGAAACGAACTTCTTCTTGGACCAAGTAAGTACAAACTCCCTTATCTAGCTATTCAATACTTCAATTTCATTAGTTAGTTTATTTTCTGGGTGGGCGTCGACCTTAAAAAGGTCGGCCCTAGGTACATGCAGGTTGTCTCTGGACAGGCCGCATGTACATTCAGGAAGAGTAAAGTATGCCTGCGTGTACACGCGACTGTCACCTCTACAGCCCATGTGTACCCCCCTTTTATGATGAAAAAGAAAACTAAAAAAAGCACTGACCCTCCTTTACCTTGTTGTGTTGGAAGGATGTATATCCAATGGAGGGAAAGGGAGCATGAGGCAATCAATGAGTTGGTTTTTGCAGATCTAAATGTTATGGCCATGTTAATGCAATGCGGTTTACTCAAATTATTTCTATGTCCATTTATGCATGTGCAACCAAGGCTACTGAATGCCTTGATTGACTACTGGCACCCTGATGCAGAGGCATTTATGCTAGAGGGGAAATCACTGGTGCCCACCACCGAGGACATCTACTTTCTGACTGGCCTCTCAAGGAGAGGGGAACCAGTCAACTTCCAAACTTTTCCTGCGGGGCCGAGCAAGATCTCAGAATTGATAGTTGAGCATTGTGAGGCTGGGATTGACCATGTGGGCTCTTAGGTACCCATTAACAAGATTACTAACTTAGCGCTGCAGACTATCTTATTACTGATTGGGTGGATTACTGGCTCAGCAGTCGTGCATCAGGCTTCGCGTGCACAGATGAACTGTGCCATTCAGTGCATGAATGCACAAATTTTTTATTCAAGTACCACACTGCTCGAGTGCATGAAGAGGCAATCGACATATTGACGGCAGTGGACACAGAGGAAATTCAGGTTCGGGACCATCTTGTGTTCATTCTTTTTTGAGAGAGTTCTGAGTTTTAGTCCTCAGGTTGTAGTATGAGGACATCAGGCCTCTTTCCCTGCAGTGTGTAGATGGGCAATATTACTGTCGCGACAGGGTGGTGGAAGGACCATTGATTCCTTCGATCACGATTTATTTGCTTGGCTATCATGACAGATCCCTGTTATCGAGGACTACCCGTATGTAGGGATAGATTTCTATAGAGATCCTGAGATACCCGTGCCTTCTAGTGAGGAGCGAGGGGAGATGGGTAAGTCTCCACCTTTGTAGTTTTTTTTTGTTTGCATATGTAATTTTTATGTATTTTTGTTATATATATCATTTTTTTTGTATGCCTGAGTATTTGATGGGTAAAAATTTGTTGCATGCAGATGTGGGACCCGTGCGACCTGTCGACTATGCACGGAACAAGTGTCATCCATGGCCAGAAGTCGCGGTTGCCACCGCTGGGGGAGAAATAGTAGCAGGGAACCTCCCAGCTGGAGAGGCTGAGAGGGTCCTTAGACGAGTTGAGCGGAACTTCACTGCGCTCACTCACATAGTCTCGATGGTAGAGATAGAGGACCTACCGCCATCTATACAGCCTCATGTTGTGGGGGCACCTCGGACATCGGTCCGATTATTTAGCCGTTTATCCCATGCCATGGATGATTATAACAGGGCCCATAGGCCCTGAACAGACTTAGACTTTTTATGTGCCATGAGCACCTACTTGTATATATTTTTTGAGGGCATAAGCATGGTGACTCCTTACTATTCCCATTTTTGAGGCACTTGTATCCATCTATGTACTCTGGTTATTTTATTATGTTTATATATGGTTTTTATCTTTTTCTGTCTTATGGATTCTGTGTGCAAAAATGTATTTACATGTTTATCTCCATGTTCTTTTATACATGGGCAAGATGCCAATCTAAAATTTGATTAGCTAGAGTATCTATAAGTTGGTTTAATCTCCTAGGAACATGAAAATATGTAATATAATCAAAGTTTCATTCGAAGAGACATACCCTAAGGAATCGTCGGTGTAAAGTTGGATCATGAACCCGGTATACTCTGTCTAGCTGCGACACAACCAGTTGAGCGTCGAGATAGACCCGAAGATGAGAGATACCCAATGACAAGGCGTCACGAAGCAACTCAATAATTGCACTATACTCGACAACATTATTTGTGGTGTCACCTAAGCATATACCTCCAGAAGATAACAACTGACCCTAAGGTGTTAAAATTAACCAAGCTGCGGAGGCAAGCCTCCGCGTGTGTTGACTAGTACCGTCTGCATACCCAATGAGCACCTCAGACTCACTTGACATCTGCCATATTGACAAAAGATAACATCAATGACACATCCATAACACTTTAAAATAAACTTAAAAAGTAATAGTACAAAGACGATACATATGTTACAAAAAGTTTCACAGTGACCTGTCTATGAGTAATACTTCTTGAGGTAGAGCCCATTTCTAGGCTCTGCCAAAGCATTCCCTTCAAAATCAACCAAATGATAAGCACCCTTTTTTAAAACCTCTTTTATAATGAAGGGTCCAAACCACATGGGTTTAAACTTTCCTACCCCTAGGGGTCCTTCTCTTGGTCGTAGACCAGGACAAGGTTGCCTTCAGAGAAAATCTGAGGAGGAACAGACCTATCATATTGACACTTGACCTTATGTTTGTGAGCCTCGTTGTCCAGGGCCACATCGTGATGCTGCTCATTGAGTTGCTCAAGGTGTACTAACCATTCTTCAAGTGGAGAAGTGTCTGGCAATAACTGTACTACCAATTTCAGAGATGGTATTTGACATTCGATGGGAAAGACTGCCTCCAGCCCATAAATGAGTTGAAAAGGTGAGAAACCGGTTACAGTCTTAATAGATGTTCGGTAAGCCCATAATGCCAAGTATAACATCAAATGCTAATTTGACTTGGATGAGTTGATAGTTCGTTGTAGAATAGTCTTAAGAGTTTTGTTTATAGCTTCCACCTGCCCATTGGCTTCAGGGTAGTAAGGTGATGAATATTTAAGCTGTAACCCAAGATTTGATGTTAATTTGGTCATCATTTGGTTCTGAAAGTGACTGACATGGTCAATGACAATCTCTCTTGGGACGCAGAACCTTGCTATGATCTGGTTGAATAAGAAGAGAGCTGCAGTCTCTCCATCATCTTTAAATGTTGGCATAGCTTCGACCCACTTAGTGAATTAGTTGACAGCTACGATGATATAGCAGTGCCCCCTTGCTGACAGGGGGTTTCATGTAGTGTAATCAATCCCCCACTTAGTGAAGGGACCAATTGTGATGACAGGAAACATAGGAGTGGGATGTGCCCTCATCTTTCAAAAGAAGATTTGGCATGGATGGCACTTCTTGACCGATTCGTTACAATCTTTGATAAGTGTGGGCCAGAAGTAACCTACTCGTAGAATCTTTTGGGTTGTTTCCAACCCAGATAAATGACTGCCACAAGCTCCAGTATGGAAATCGTTGAGCACTATGATGGCCTCCTCATGAGTGAGACATTGACGCAAGATGCAGTCTACACCTCTTTGATACACAGTATCATTGAGTATGAGATAATTCTTAGCCTGATGGCGTATCCTCCGACGCTCATCATGAGAAGCAGAGGTGGGGCACTTCAAAGTCTAGAGATAGATAAGTATATCTCTGTACCAGGGGTCTAAAGATGAAATAAAAAACATATCCCCTTGGATAGGCGATTCCTCAGGCACAACGTCACCTAACTCAACCGAAAGTTCCAAAATAAGTTCTACGAAGACCAAGGATTTCTTGGACTTTGTTGAAATGAAGTCTAAGTCAAATTCTTGGAGGATGACTATCCATATACTGATTTTTCCGCCTATAACTCGTCGTGTCAACATGTACTGGAATGGATTCATGATAGCAATGACGGTGGTCTTGTGAAACAAAACATAGTGACGGAACCCTTGAACAACATGAACTGCTGCAAACGCAAGTTTTTCGATATGAGAATAATTGAGTTCCAGTCCTACGAGGCCTTGAATCAGGTAATAGATCATGTATTATGAAAACAAATCATCTTCCTGATCTAAAACCATACCTATGGTTGACTCTGTGGTAGCCAGATATAATAAGAAATATTTTTTATAGTTAGGTGGTCGTAGCAGAGGTGCGGTTGTGAGGGCGTATTTTAATGCGTCGAACGAGAATTGAGCAGCTTCATCCCAGAAAAAAGGAACGTCTTTCTTTAGTAAACGCATAAATCCCTTGGTGATTTCGGCATAGTTTGCGATGAAGTGTCATAAGAAGTTCGCCTTGCCTTGTAGACTCTGAATTTGTAAGATTGTGCATGGGGGGGGGCAACGAAATTATTGCCTCTACCTTAAGAGGATCGACCATGATCCCTGTTGTTGATACAATGAAACCTAACAAACGTCCTAACGTCATGCAGAAGTTGCACTTGTTTGGATTCAATCAAATCCTGAAGCAGCGACAACGTTCGAAGATTAGTCTGAGGTGTGTGGGATGATCCGTTCGCTTGCGAGAGTGTGATTCTAAATCACCTAAATAGGCCTTGACTATATGTTTGAGGTCATGAAAAGAAAAATACATTTTCACGAGGAAACCCATAAAGGGAGAAAACCTCTTCTTCTTCGAAATGATAGGCAGTCTTTTTCAGTTATGTACATCATTTACAATTGAGCACCAACTCAATGTGAGGCTGC
>JZKD02S1619430.1:131797-160314 GCA_000966675.3 Picea glauca
TTGAGATATATGCTAATATCCAGGAAGAACAACAAAAGGTATTTTGCAAACTGGAAACCATCCAGAGTTATTTTCATGAATCTAAAAGATCCTTGGACGAGGCCGTGTTAAAAGAAATGGAAGCTAAAGCGGTAAKAAATTCTTTCCAAAAGATACTCACTRCTTCACAGAAGGAGGAAATTGGAAAATCACAAAAGTTGTCTATTGCAGAGCAGTTAAAAGGAGATGCAATGATAAAAGTTTGGGAAACAAACTTGGAAGGCTATAAAAAGATCACAAAATATGTCAATGAAGATTGCCAAAGGATTTTTGATTCCATTGAAAAAGAGTCAACACACATCGGGACAGATGGATTATCCAATTCATTGGGTGAGATTGACATTAACAGGTATCAACTAAAAGCAAAAGAGGAACTGGAAGAGAAGAAAACTGAAATTTCAAATATCAAAATAGTCAATATGGCTGAAATCGAAAAGCTAATGATAACTTCTAGTTCAAAACTGGAAAAAGTTAAATCCACAGAGAAAGCAATTGCAAACCAGTTATTAGGATTACAAAGAAGCTTCTTCTCCTTTGAAGCAAACGAGATACCCGAGGCTCCTAAGGCTTTGGTGAACTTTTTAGAAAAACATGTTCAAGCAACTGAAGCACATAAAGAAAGTTTTCCTACTCAGAGTTAAAACTTTGTAAATATTTCTATTTTTAGTATTTTGTAATAAATTATAAACGGTTGACATTAGTCTATTGCAACCGAGAGATTAGGAAGTTGGTTAGTTTCCAACGGAAATTTTGGATAGAAATGTATAAATATGATTTCGTAAGGCTGAAACAGGGCTTCATAAATTTTGGAAAAAGACAATTTTGTACGATCAGCTTTAAGGTTTATCAGAATATCATTCACAACAAGATTTTGGATATTCTCATTCAGTGACTATGTTTCTTTCCCTCTCTATGTCTCATTTGTTAAATCTTCTTCTTAATGTACATTTCTAGCAAGTGAATCAGTTTGGAATTATATGCAATTATTGTTTATAGTATCGGATTGGTTTGGATGTTGAATGTGTTGCAGTTTTTCCTCTGGAATTATTTCAATAATTTTAAGACCTGTAACCTTATGTTCCTTAGCATTTTCTTTGTTAGAAAACCCGCGTTCCTTTATTTATTGTAATGGAAATATAAGATTCTTTCTTGATTAAAGCCTAATATTTCTCTGTGTTATGTTTTATCGTTTATTACTTCATAATTGTCACTGAACCAGGAAACGACCTTGCTTGTGTCTTCATTTTCTGTTTTATGTTTTAAAGTTTTTTTACCAACATCTTACCCGAATGTCTGAAGTAACAAATCTATAAAAAAAACCTTTTTACAAACATATAAAATTTCAATCACCCATGACAGTCCCTAACGGAAGATAGCCAAACGTAGAACCCGGTTTACAGGATCAAACCAGCATTGCATTGAACCTATTTAACACCATCTTACAAACTACAACAAATAGAACCAAGTTAGAATGATTGTGGGCAGCGATTGAACGCGACATAACCATCCAAGAACAACGAGAGGCAAGGCAGAGACAATTGAGAAACTGACTCTGATCTAGTTTTCTTTGTTTTGTTTTAAAAGTGTTATCATATTTGGATGCCTAGATGGTGTGTTTGATAGCCTTAAAACACAAACTCTAGAACAACAGTATACACCCGCATTCACCTATGTATGTACCTAAAAAGATTGGCAACTAGGTTGCCAGCACACGAACAGTCACCAGGTGGGTACAGTCAAAAGTCGAAAAGACCACAATGAGTAGGGTATGAAGCCCGAAACCTGTCAAGGGTATCGAGAGAAAATGGTCTGGAAGAAAACTGAGGACCTCAAATGGATCCGAGACCCATGAAGCCCCATGGAAAATGCAAATGACGAAATTCCAAAACAAGCCCTCGATATGTGTTCTCCACTACGATTGGTTCAGCTTTGGAGGGGTTATCTCCACTACCTTTCCGCAAGAGACCTCGTGTTTATCCCCTATGTTAGAGGGGGGTCCCAGATAACTTCCACAAAACTAGACATAGACACTCCCTATCTCAGACTCTAATGTTTGGTTTTGAATGGCCTTGGAGAGTTTCCTCTCCAACCTAATCCAAGGCCCTAGTCCTGAACTAGTTTGTGAACCCTACAAACAAAAAGTCTAGTAGATTTTAATATTAGCGTTGCTTTTATGGATTTTTCTTACATCAAGGGGTGTGAGGGTGAAACTAATGATGTGTAAAGACGAAATAAAAAACGAATGAAAAAAGTTGGAAACAAAACACTTTTACTAAATGCAAAATTTCAACAACTTTTCACAAAGAAAGATTTCTTTTTCTTTTTAATTTTTCTAAGATTTTATACAGCAAACTTAAATGAATTTCGCTCAACTACGACTTACTTATGCTCTAAGTGCACTGCAAAAACTTGTGAAATAAAATACTTCTCCCTAGCTAATGATGCAGAAACACACTCTTCAACCAAAGAAGAAAATGAAAAGAGATTGTTTTTTATTCAAGTGCTAGTAGAGAAACAAAGGGAAAATAATGACAAGCAAAAACCAAGAAAAAAAATTCTGGCTTAAAGCGCAGATCGCAAAGAATCAAAGTAAAGAATCACACAATTGAAATAAAAAAAACAAAGACTCTCACGCTTGTCTAAAAACCATAAATTTTTTATTTTTATTTTCTGTCAACTATTAACTAAAAAAAAGTAGGCCAAGGGTAAGATGACCTAACCTATTGACTATTCAAACTTAGACTCAAACACCTGAGAGGAATACTTCTCATAAAAGGAGGGGATGACTGCCTCACCCTGAACAAAAAGAAGCCTGTCCAAGCACACGACTGTCACTAAAACAACATGCATGCAAACGCGTGCTGAACAGAGATAGAAAGCATGTACATGCGGGCTGACCTTGTACAGGCCACGTGTATATCTAAATTCTAAGGAAAATAAATGAAAACAAGCAGTCCAGACCAGGAAGAGGTCTCTGGTATTGATAACCAGGGTCCCTTGAAGGCTTGGATGCTCTTTCCAACAGAAAAGGAAAATAATGTAAGGACTAATAAGGCAAAAAAAAAAGCAATCTGAGATAGGATTGTGAACCAGCAAGACTCAAACAGGATTCCATAAAACCCCTTGAGAATGTGTAATTATTACAGGGAAGAGGAGGATTGCCTCTTAAGGTTCTTTGAGCTCCTACAACGCTACTGCTATCTCTACAGCTATCTTTCACACGCGGGTTGTAATAGGATAGGGCACAGGTACACGCGTGCAAGCCTTCTGCAGGCCGTGTGCACCTCTGTGTGTCCTGACAACTATCATCAAGCAAAAATCAGGGAAAACTGGTATGGAAAACCAGACTCCCTACTAGATCAGACCTTATAGAAAAAGACAGGCAAAGAAAAACAGAAAACCTAATCTTTAAACTACCCAAAAACCTAAAATAAATCCATAAACCCTAAAGAGTATTCTCCCCAGTACGGTCGCCAATTCTGTTGTTGGGAAAAACACCCTACGGACTAGCAAACTAGGGTTAGACTTGCATGCAGATTTTTATCGAATACAAACTACTTTTTTACCTACAACCCAAGATTTAAACCCCTTTTTCACAGTAAATGCATGGAAAAGGACCACCAACCTTATTATCGGCATTCAATGTAGATCCTCCATTGCTCTTCGATTACCTTCTTGCGTTGCTCCTTCCATAGATGACCTGCAATCAAGACAAATACCAACTATGCATGCATGCTACTTCTATACTCAAGGGTTATAAATCAAGCATAAATCAATCAAACCATAGACAATTCATGCATTGGGACGGGAAAAGTATTCTTGTATTACTGAAAGTGAATCAACTTACAAAAAGATGAGACTGGCCACTGCTCCTTGAACCTGATCCTAGGCTCCTCTTCTTCTGTCCTTCAACTGCTTTGCGTTAAATCTCCTTTGGCATGAGGAAAGGCTAAAGGGTTGGGACAATGGATTATGTAAATGGGCAGAGTTTCTTCGTTATATGTTTTCCTCCTTCAAACAGTACCCTTACCCCTTCTTTTATATGCTAGAAGGAGATAGGGTTTTGGATGAACCCTCGGCCATGCATGGTCGAGAGTTTCAGTTAACTGACCCATAGCTTTTTGTTCTGTCGACAAATTTCCTTTTTTCATGCTTTGTTAGGTACACGCGGGCTGTTGTGAGTCAGCCAGCGTGCACACATGTGCAGTAATGGGTTAGGGCACGTGGGCCTTGACACAAGAGGATTTTCAAAGAGTTGTTCAGCAGAGTTTTGGCAAGAAAGGGATATGAGTTGGCCTGATGTGAGGTAAGCATGTGTGGTGAAATTTAGGGTTATAACACAAGTTGGAACCAACATCAATGCTTATAACTTATGGTGGTCTCCTTTGACCAAAAATTCCCTCTACCCCTCAGGAATCCAAAGTCGTTTCCCTTTAAAGAGACTTTAAAAGAAAGGTATATGCTCTTTCGCAAATTTGTGGGATACCAATTCCAATAATTGGAAACCTTGGTCTTTGATCAAAGATAAATTCCAATTAAAATAATAATACAATTAGATTATCCTTAAGTTGACCAATAGTCTCTCCCAAGAATGGTTTGGTAAGCTCCATTTTCACCCCTAGGGCTTAAGGCTACAAGACAAGTGTTAGGAAAAGGAGTCCCCCCTTGATAGTCCTTAGACGAAAATTTAGTATCATGCTCTTCATCCTTGCACTGGTGATGACATGTATAATAGGATGAATAATAGATGGCCTATATCTCTTGATTGGAGAGAGTGATAATCTCTCTATCACAACAAGTTGAAGGTGTTTACATGGGGAATCCTAGAAGGAGGCTTAACCTCTTGTGCAAGACTCAAAAAGTATAACTTAGGGTATGGTAATTGTCATTTTTGTTCTATTAAGGATACCACACTATGCATTCTTTAGTTCTATCATATTACTCAAGATATTTGGTGTAAATCTATATCAAAGTTATCTGCCTTTATAGTGGATAATAGTTGGAAGGAAGGGATTATAGGTCTAGGAATCCTTCTTGATAATATATTCAGTATGACTATTGTTAATATGATCATCTCTTATCACATTTTTAAGACTCGGTTTAAAGTTCTATTTGAAGAAGGGTTCTTAGTCAATGTTGTTGAGACATTCTCTGATATCATTTCCATGTTCTTACTATAGCCCTTTTGAACAAGCAGAGTAAGTCAAAATGATAGCCCTTTTGAACAAGAAAATAGAAATTTCTTCTTCATAGGTAGAACAAACCTACACGAGGTTGAACTTAAGGATATTTAATATTTAAGGTGATATTTCGAGGTTGGTTAGGTATCTCTCCTCAAGTCCTAGTCATAAACTTGTTGGATCCTCTCAAGAAGTGTAAGGTTCTCCACACAATTCCATTGATGTGGATTGTGAAGACTATGGTCCAACGAAAGTTCCTAAGGAGATTGGCCCTAATTTCTAGCTTACACAAGCTCTAATAAGTTTGTTGGAAGGGAAAGAGATCATTTTTGTTTTAAAAACCTACGGGTTGTCGGTCTTCCAAAGTACATAACATTTCTCCCATTGTGTCATTATCTTTGATATATAGTGGACCGTCGCTCCAATGACTCTACCATCCATTGGTCTTACAACATCCATAACATCGATCCCATGGTGTCTTTTTCATTGATATATAGTTGACCATCACTCCACCGAAGTTACCATCCATTGGTCTTTTGACGTCCATAACGTCTCTCCCATGGCGTCATTCTCATTGATATATAGTTGACCATTGCTCCACTGACGTTACCATCCATCGGTCTTCTGAAATCCATAACGTCGCTCCCATGGAATCCACATTGTGGACACCGACAAAATGGAACGTCAGAATTCCGATGTCTCTGGCATTTTTCTAGTGACGACTATATGGGGTTTGGATAGTCAAATTGGAGATAACATGTGTTTGCATGAAACATCGCAACATAGATGATATCTATGGCATCGGAAAAGAGACATCATGTGAAATTATGTTTGAGGGGGTCCATTGTTTTTCGTTCTCCCGACAATATAAAGTGGCAATTGCGTCAAATGCTCTGTCGAAATTTGACCCAAATTTACTACTGCTAGGGCTTAAACCTGGAACCCGCTCAAAGAAAAAAATACACAAGATAGATGCAAACCCAAAATTCATTTTCCTCCCCTATTTGCAGTATTTTAGTTGGCTCTGGATGTTAGACAGTAGTGAGGTATACCAATCGTAAATTGTAGGTCACAAGCAATCCACTACATAAAACATGAGTGGGATTGATGCCTGGTGAAATGCGGCTAACCTCGTGATCCATGTAAGTACAAGGAAGAATATATTAGAACTCAATTTCTCGATCACCTTGATGGGGATTTGAATTCCTACCTTCTATGTTCATGCAACACAGTGGGTGGCAATGTATTCCTCTATGTTCATACCACCCCCAACTCCCCGGGCTTTGATATTCTCCACCTCTCCCCGAAGAGACAATCCTGTGATGAAATAGATGTCCTATACTTCAAATATCAATGATTTCCCATTGATATTGAAGGCCTCTATATCTGGATCCCAAAATTTTAATAGCATTTGAAGCAATCTCACTTGAGCCCTCATTCCTTTGAGAGCCCAAACCTTGTAAATCCCACATATTTTTAGAGAAATTTGGACCCATGCATATCTTTCCATAGCTACATCCACTTTCTCATGCTCTCTCTCTCTCTCTCTCTGCATTGAAGTACCATCCTGCAAAAGGAAAACCATTTTTTTTAGTCAAACTCTTTAAAAAACTTGTTTGCAAACTTGTACATGAGTTGTAATGTTAACAGTAGTGTGTCGGGCCACATATACATGGGAAAGATTTTCCTTTGCTGTGTTCATGTCTCCATATACATGACACTATGAACTACAACCACCATACGCCCTAATTCATAATTTTCTCCCTTTAGAACTAAAAAAATGGCGTCTAATTTGAAATTGTAAACCACTAGAAATGAAGAGGAGAGTAAGAGTACTTACATGGTCCAAATGCTTGTCAATTTCGTCACTTGTATCTCCCACAATCAACACTTGAAGATCATGGGAAAATTGGTCCAAAATGCACTATGTGGATAAAAGAGTCAAATGATATGGTAAAATTGGTTATGTTTACTATTAATATAAAACTTTTACCCACTATACATAGTTTTTCACTATTTTTTTGACCTAATGGACTAATAATATACTGGAAGGAGTTGGTTTTGGTGGTTTCTTCTAGGGATTGTTTATGTTTCTAGTGTCATATCACACCTTCGTGACTTCATCATATATTTTCTTTGAACAACATATAGGATAAGTTTCCACTCCATCTTGCATATTTTCATTATCCTATTACTGTGATCTGTATGCCTTAGGTAAGAACCCATTTATTGGTGACACAAAACCTTCCTACTACTATTAGAAGTGTCGTTATTGAATGGTGCCCTATTTAGAACCTCTATTCTATCTGGTTCCCATGAAAATATTATTTCATAAAGACTAGATGTCCCTTATAGCTCCAATATGATTGTGCATTCAAACCTCATATTCTTACTCATAAGCATTATGACCTATACCTATGGGACTCCCACCGAGTCTTGTTTAAGATCTTTTCCAACTCTCTCGAAAAGAAAAAATATTTCTGAGTGAAGTTGTTTCTTTCACACTCATTGATTGGATTTGAAAGGATGTCTATTTGGTGTAAGTTTAACCCTTTTTTGGACCAGGTAGACTAATTTAGAAAAAGGATACTCTAGTCACTAATGCCTAGAAGAGTTCTCTTAGGTATTGTTTTATACTTTTTCGGGCCTAGGGGACTAAATTTATGAAAAAGGACACTCTTTGGAGTTAACTTGTAATTTCATCTCATTCTCTTGCTTCAAGTATTGAGCCTATTTCTGGTTCCCTCTTTCTCGTTACAATCCTATTACCTCAGTAATTTGCACCACTAGCCAAGTAGAGACTTTTTTATATCCCTTGTAGCTTGACACCCTGTACTCTAAGAGGAAACATTCCCCCCAGTTTCCATGTCCTACATGCAACTCCTTGCATTGAGAATAGGTATGTTCCATTGTTGGAACTATTTTCTTACTCGTGACACTTGTTTTCTCCTCTGTATCATAACATTCATTTTCTGATGAAAAGAAAAAAAAAGATGGTCGGCAAAAGAATAATATCTCATATTGGTTGTAGTCACGTCTCCTTTGAAAAAAGCACAAAATTTTGAGTCCACTTTTCATCCAAAGCTTGGGTTTAGCATGACCTTCGGAAGATGATCTCATTACTCAGATTTTACTCCTCTAACTAGTTACTCTTCCAGTCTCTATGGAGAGTTTGATTGGTGCCTCCTGCATCACAAAGTTTCATTATCAATTCTATGTTGTTAGAACCCTCCATATATCTCATGCTCTTGTTCAAAGGATGTCTATAAGTCTGTGTCGACCATTTCTTAAAATTCTTGACTTTTCATGTTGTCCATACCCTCAATGCATCTCAAATTTACATGAAGTTGTAGTCCTACCAAGCACCCTGTTCCTAATTTCATTATGGGTAGGTAACCTTGAACCCAACAATCAAAATATCCTCATTAGTCACTGACTGGGGGGTTTCCCTTATGTTTGATGGAAATAAATCTATTCACACACTGGGATTCATGCAATGTCTCGGATTCCATTATCCTTATTGGTGGTTTCCTCTCCTTTTTCTGTAGTTTTCCTTATTGGTTGTTATTCATAGGGTATTTTTCATGCACTACTTGCATCTGGTGAATGTGAAAGACACACAAGGGAATTGGTTCATGAACATCTTCCTCATTCAAGTTCCCTCAAATAATAAATCTATTTCTTTGTACCTAATGTTGAATGATGAGAGACTCCTTAATGATATCCTTTGATTGGGTCTCCTTCCATAGAATTCAACTCATTTATTCTAGAAACGAGGCCTAGAGACCTATGAGTACCTAGATGATTAAAGTGATCAATGGCATGTTCTCTTTCCATAGACAGTTGAGAATACATAAATGTCTCATGATAGATGGATTCTCCAAGTGTTCGACCTCAACACCTTTATTCACACTTGTAATAATTTACTCATCACCTTGATACCTACTTTCATTATTGGTAGGTTGTATCGCATTTGTTAATGGTATACCTTAATGACTGGTAATAAAATGATGTCGCACTATGTTAGACCTCAACTCCTCTATTCACATGATGTAGACTTGCACCTTTGGAGGATCATGTAGAAGACTTGAAGACATTGTTTTATAGTAGAATCTTTCATGAGTTGTTGCTATCATAAATTGGACTAGAACCTATATGACTTCAGTGATCATGGGAGATCAAATTGTACTCCATTGCATACAAATATCTTCAGATTGATTTTGAGACTGGTTTTCACTGGGCCTTGTTTGTTACTATGACACAAGTTGGCATGTATCTAGTTTGCATTTCCTACTCATGGACATGAACAAACGTTTCGTATATTTCCACATGGATCTGCATTGTAATTCAGATTGGAAATCATGTGTACAAAGTAATTATGGATTGTAATATTCTCATGAGAAACTAGTTCATAAGAACAAGATTTTCCTCACCGCATGAAACTTGGTCATAAGAACTTTTCCATTTTCCTATGTAGACTTGAAGTCCCCTTCTTCACTTCCCAGAGATAAAAATCATATTTTTCCACATGTATGTGTCCTATCAGTTATAAAACATGTGTATATGCAGGTTTCACAACTACAACCCATGTACATCGAGTTTGGTTCTCAAAATTAAAAATTGTGTCAGGTTTCCATGTCACGTCACAAGATCCATGATTTTTGGCCTTCCATATACTGGAAACGTTCCGAATTGGCCCTTTAGTTCCATTTGAAGGCTATAAAATGGGTCATTTCCAAACCATGGAAGAGGAGGTAATTCAACTTTTGAGAGGAAATATACTCTAGAGAAATTTTCACTTCACATTGAGTTTGCATCCCTTTGTCCTTTAAGGTCTAAACACATTGTTCAGGCCCCAAGCTCTTCCCTCTTTGATGGAGAACATCATTGTCTCTCTTATATGAGCTTGCCTTTGGTGGAGACCTAGTTGGAAGGGTTTTAGTTTCTCGGTTATGATACATGTCGATACAAAAATTTTCCACTTGTATACTTATGTTGATCATAGTTTAATAGAAATACTCATTTCTCATCCAATTGATAAATTGCAAATATCTAAATTATTATTTAATGGGAATATTTGTTATGAATGCTAATTGATTATGCTATTGTATGAGCTAACTTTATATATTATCACCATATTCTTGTGTATATTGTTTGTTGTGGACAAGTTGTAGGTATAAATATTTGAGTCGAGTGCTCAACAATGATCTTCATCGAATGTCCAGACGAGGTAGGCTCTTTATATTTTCTAGTTAGCATTTACATTTATATAGAATAATTGAGATTAGAGATGATTTATGTAGTCATTCCATCTGTTTTGGTTTACCCCATGCCATAGAGTGATTTTCCTTGAAACATATATAAATGTATGTAATCTATGCCCAAAAGAGGTTGTTGAAGATTATTGTATTTGCTGTTGAAAGTTGTTGTTAAGGATGTTGAAGTTTATTTTTTATTTTTTCTGAAGAGAGTTGTAGAGAACTATTGTTGAGAGAAGCTGAAGGTTGTTAAACTCTTGTAAATGTTTTGCTGAAGAAATAGAAAAGAAGGATAGTTTCTTCACATGTAAGAGTTTTCTTATCTCTGAGTTATTTGGGTAATGTGATGTTATCAATTTTCTCTATTATATTCCTTTGTGTGTATTTCATGGTTCAATGAATGAACCTTTAATTTTCTATAACTTTCAATTGTTTCTCTTCTTAAATGCTCGTGCAAGGATTTCACAGTGGCCATGCAAGAAGTGTGAATATATAGTCATTTTTAGACTCAATAACTAAGGAGAGATAGAGTGAACTTCGTAGAGTGAGTGAAAGGAGTTCACGTATACTCGTTTGCATATAAAATCTCGAAGGATAGACCCGTGCAGGGCCTATGCAGGGCCAAAACTTATTGAAGTGTTGAAAGAGTCTAATGGTGAGAAAGCACAATGAGTGAAAGGGAGATTTTCTATGTCTTAAGCTCAGGAGAAGTAGTGCAAAGTGTGTGCTAGAGCCTAAACCCTTTAAGGTTGATGGAGCTCAGGAAGGATACCAATATTTAGTTCTCAAAGGGAATAATCCATTTTGTTTGAATGACGAACATATGAGATTTGTTTGGGAGGAGCCATAGGTTTTTGCAACCATCAAATCTAGAGAAGGTGCACAGGTGTTAACCCTTTCATTCCTTCGGACTTCATGAATTCAACGATTTGTAGGTGTGTGTTGTGGAGGAAGTGGATTTCCTGAAGTCTCAAAGTCCAAAGTTAATATAGACCATTGGTAGACGGGGGACACATGTCCACAAATAAACAATTGTCTGGAATTCTGGTAGTCCGGGAGAACGAAGGCGTAAAGTGTTTTGGTTTGAGAACTCACGAAGGCCCAAAGTACGGAGTAGATCTTGACCTTCTATTGAGAGGGACACATGTATCATGGATCCATCCCTTCTCTAGTTCGACAATCTAGAGTATTTGAAGTGTTGTGGCATCAACAACTCTGAATCTTGAAGTGCGGAGTAAACGCATACCGTATATATGAGGCAGACAACAATCGTCCGATCTGCTAATTTGTAATTTGCGTATTCAAAGGAATTGCAAGTTGGAGAAAGTAAAAATCTCGAAGACTGGAATCTCAAAATATTTGTGAGTCATGGATCTCAATGTGTATTTTAAGCCATTGATCCCCATCATTGTTCGACTATTCGCGAATTCGGTGTTTGTGAGAATCGTTGTGTGTTGTGGTTGGAACTCTCATATCCCGGAGTTTCGAAGTGTCAAAGTTCCTACCATTTAAATCTTTAGCCTATGGTTTTTGGCCCGAGGTCACATGGAATTAGCTAATGAAGTGAAAAGACCCTTACAAACGTGAATTTGCGCATAAGAAGAATATTAAAGGCATGCAGTGGAGATTTTTGTGGGTTCAGCAAGAGCCTGAGAGCTAATTTATCTCCTTATTGTCAATGATCCTAGACGAGGAGGTGGTGCAAGACCCAAGAGGTGGTGGGGCTTTGTATCAAGTTCTCTTGAAATATGCAATCAACTTCATAAAGAAGATATATTTTTAATGTATAGATGTCACCTGCATCCTATAGAAGAACTCATAAAGGACTTCTCTCAATGGAACAATTTCTCAATGAAATACAACAAAGTACAAGAAAGAGGCAAGAAGTGATAGAAACAACTAAAAAGGTGATGAAGGATATAATGGAACAACACCTTATTCATCCAACCAATGTGCACACCATGATTCAAACATTCATGGCCACCCTAAGCACGGATATGAAGACCCTTTCAAACAACACAACTACACATGAGGTTGTTCTTGAATACCTTATTTATCATCAGATTGTTTCACTCGATGACAAATATGAAGTTTTAAAAACATATGTTCGAGACAAAAGAACATGAATAAGATGAAACAACAAATCCTAATTTTCTAGCAACCACATGCTATTTCATGTTTTTACCAACCACCCTAAATTTTGTCCCCTTTCTCACACATCCCAATAATTAGTGGGGGGGAAGATGAAAAAGTTTGTAACCAATTATTGGGAATGCAAGTAGTCATTTTTCAGGAGTTAGTAATAGTTGTATAAATAAAGGAAGAAGCCCATTTTTTGACGGACCTTCAAGCTTGGTATACACTCGATAAACTATTTTTAGAGAAAATAATTTGTTAGCTAATATTGAGAAGCCCTCATGAACAACTTTTTATAGAGATAAAAACTTTTGTGTATTTCTATTATTACAGGTCTTCAGATGCTATATTACCGAGTCTCCATATTTCATTCTCAAATTGTACAACTTATTCTATGATAAAATATTTTTTACCAGGGACTTATAGTAATACAAATCCCCTAATGCATGTCATAATTCCTTGATTGTAGCTTCCCTCGTCACATTTAGTAATAATTAATATGAGAGACACAACAACATTATGTTATTTTCCTTCTGATCCAACTTTTTCCAATCTTTTGTTGACATTCTCGTAGGCGCAACACTTGGATTTATAATTCCCCTTTGATCTATGTCTACCAAAATATCTTTCATATTGAGCTTCCACAACTAAAAAAATTTCCTGTTAAATATTTTGATCTCTATTTTTTAATTTATCACCATTTTTTTTCACCACATGAATCGATATCATAGAGATCCCACTTTAAAAATGTTTATCACAGACCCAAGCCAAACCCTTAACCACAAAAACATCCCCCTAAACCTAATAACTACTCTAATAACAAATGTAATTTTTAAACCTTTTACAACAATGCAATGCACACACAAATTCTTAACACAGAAAAGAAAATAATTCATTCATATATATACAAAGATATTTACCCTAGAAATCCAACCCAGAAAACCAACAACCTATTTTATATCCACACCTCTAATTCTATTCATAATTCATCTTCATTGTTTACAATACAACATATATGATCCTGTGACTTCCAAAAATGCCTAATCCATTGAACCAGATTAGATTATCACTTTAATTCCTTAACCTGAATTATAAAAACCATGGGTTGAAATACCATGTGCCACTAAACTACCAAAAAAAAAAAAAAAACCCACCCTTATTTAAAATATTTTTTTGCATTTGGAAACTTCATTAATTATATTAAAACATAATTTTTTTATATACAAAATTCCTTTAGAACTATATATTTTATTTGTTTCCTATTGTGTTCTTTGTTATGGAATCATTCATGTTGTTTGATACGCAGAAAGCTTAGAAGAAAATGGCTTCAAACGAAACATGGTCGTGTAGAAAAAGTTGATCTTAATCGGTGTTGTGCAAGTTACAAATGTAGTTGCACTTTAGAATGGATTTTGTTATTTCTACCATATAATGGTTTTAATATTTTTTTAGCATTTAAAAATTTCATTTAATTATGCCAAAACATATATATATTTTTATATGAAATTCCTTTAAAATCATAGATTTTATCTTTTTCCTTTTGTTTTATGTTATGGAATCATTTTTATTGGTTTTTATTTTATTTTTTATTGAAATATTTTATTTTTATATTTTTCATATTTTATATATATTCTTTAACACGATATTTTTTCTTATTATTATTTACTTTTTCAATGTTACATTATATTAAAGAGAGCTGTATTATTATTATTATTTATTATGGCAAAGCATAATACGTATATTTCTTCAATAATTATTGTTCATCTGTGCAATGTAATATAATTTCTAAATGTGTAAACTGAACATAACCTTTATTAGTTTTAAATGTTGATATTTTTATTTTCGAAATGTTGATATCTGTCGTTCCATTCAATTTAGTCACTTTGTTATTTATAAGTTGTCATAGTATTTTCGAAATGAAATTCTTTTTTTTTTTTTATAAATGTCAACTATAAATTATATCCCCTTCTACTATATTATATGTTATGTGGCATGGAGAGAAAAGAAGAAAACAAATATATTTATTTGTATTGGTACTTTTTTCATGGTTTATATAAATATGTGTGTTGTTATTTTTAGTACATTTTATATTCTTTTACGCAACCTTTTAGATTATTACTATTAATTTTTTTAATGTTACATTTCATTAAAACAATCATTTAATTTTTGTTTTCAAAATGTCACATCTTATAGATGTATATAGCTTTAATTCTTAATTTCCATATGTTGCAATCTCTCATATTATTTATATGTCTACACAAAAACAATGTTCAAATATTTTATTCCATTCAATTTATTCATATTATTACATTTAAAATGTAACATTATGAATTGATATTAAAGTTTACACCTTAATGTATGAGAGTGAAACATAATGGATTTTGAATCTTTAATTTAATGTCAACCTCTTAAAACTATTACTCTCTTAAAATTATTACTCTCCAAATGTGGACATGTGACATACTCTTCAAATTAAACTTCAAGACCAACTTCAAACATAGCATATATTTGTCTTCACTTCACTCAAATAATATTAAGTTAATTATGGTGAATTTTTTACTTTAAAATTGCTAATATATCCCATTGTTTTATACTAAACCTCTTCAAATTTTATTATTAAAGTCTCTCTTTATGCAATAAGATTAAAATTCAATTCTTATTTAACTCATCCTCCTATTTTATTTTTTTTAAATTATGGAAACATTTTATAACATTTGTCTCAACCATAATATAAACTTCTTCGTGCTTCAATATAAACCTTAAAGAACAACATAAAGTTATATAAACCATCATGAACATTGAAATGGGAAAAAAAGAATGATGAACATGTTTAAATATCCACCAATACTTAGAGTGGGGGTTGAATCAATATTGATCATTTTTTACCATTTTTAACCTTAAGCACATCATGTAAACATTAACCATTAACAATGTCATTCATCATCACAAAAAAACCATACATAGAAAACAATGATTTTTACGTGGAAACCTGAACTTGATAAAAACCATGGAGTTATTTTCTTAGATCATGCTAATATTACATTCATAGGAAGCACTAACTTCTAATATTCTCCGAGACCAATTAGAGGGAGGCACCAACACCCTAATTTACAAGAACCAACCTTAAGGAAGCTCCAATTCCCTGATTTACCTGCATTGACTAGAAGGAGGCACCAACTCACTTGCTTTACGAGCTCCAACTAAAAACAATCACTCATTCCCTAAAACACAAGAACACACTTGTTGAATGAAGACACCAATATTCTCAACTAAGAACCAAATCAATAATATATCACCAATCCAAGATCTCCATACACAAAGTACTTCTGACTTCACCTGCATGCTCCATTCCATAGACAATCCTTCAAACCATAGAAAGATTCATAGCATCATTGATAGAATGTAATCATTGATGGAAAAATACAATGATGACACCATCCAATCACGACAATGCCCAATAATGAAAACATCCACTAAAGACAACATCACACATTCATAGAAAAGCATATGGAAGAATCACAACCTCACGATAATAGCACAAATTCGTAGAAGAGCATATGATGAAATCACAATATCATGGAAACATTAGAAAAACATAAAAACTTCATAGTAGATCATATGACAACATCAAAAACTCACAACACTGCATACAAAAATCTCACAACCTTAGGACAATGTCACAACCTTATATAATACCTTGCGAATAATACATACCCTAAGAAAATCCCTCATAATTATCTTGCACACTAGAAGGACAACCCAACACATTGAGCACACCTTATAATTGATATATTTGTTATTTACACTAAAAATGTGAAATTATATCCTGTATTTATAGTAATTTTGTCCCAAAATTTAGTTGATCCAATCTCAACTTTCTTGATAGGTTGTCAAACATAAAAAATCATATATCCTAGGTCCTAGGGAGTTAGAGGGACTTTCATATACCATTTGAACTGTATCAGAATAATATTCCAACCATGTAAATTTTTCTTTCATTTGAGTTAGTTATGTTTGGTAAACATGCCCTCAAATATATGGTATCAAAATTGACCACAAATAATACTACCAACATTATCCATCTTGTAATCTTTATCTTGGACATTTGTAGGATTATTCACTTGTATTTATGGGATTATTCACTTGGATTTAGGGCTTCTTCAATGATACTTAAATCATCCATTTGTGTACAACTCAATGTGGGCATGTGCAAAAAACCACATGTTATCTCATCCTGTGAGGGCCATTCTTAAAATCTATGCCATAAGGGGACCACTTTGGAGTTATATAAATTTATTTCAATGATCCTTCAAGGGACTTCAAGGATTATTCAAATGGACACATCATTACTTCTCTAGGGGCTTCTTCAATTTTCTTTTACATTGACTTGTCCTCATGGATTGACTACTTAATGTTGGCTTCTCAAGGTTTCATCAACTTCTCTTAAAGGATTCTTCTTTGGGCTTCATGGATTTAAGGCTTATTCTCTTGGCTTCATGGATTTAAGTATTCTTTACTTGTCTTCATGGATTCAAGCATTTTTCACTTGATTTCAAGCCTTCAAAATTAAAACAATCTCAAGGATTATTTACTTGAATTCATGTCTTCAAGGCTTCTTTGCTGGGATTCATGGCTTCAAGGCTTGTTCACTTGGACTCATGGCTTCAATACTCAAAAAATATCCCATTTTCACCACAACATCATCATAATAATTATTACATCCTTATCATTACTGCCACATAATCATCATCACTTCCATTTTGACATCAATGACAACATTTTCTCAACAATATTCCCCTTTGTCATTTATAGCAACACCTTCTACCTTTTGTAGTGATTCACTCTCAGCCTATCCATCATTTTTTTTCTCTCATCATTTGAAATAAATCGAAAATGGATCATTTTTTTCTTATCATGTTACTCATTTAGTCATAATTAGTCATTATCCAATCTCCTATATTTTAGGGGAGAATATTCCACCTAGAGAATTATCTCTTTCAGTTGACACTTCAGTTTGACTAGTTGAGTTGAGATTAGATTTTGCATTTGTTTTTTCACCATGAAACATTGGGATAATCAACAACTCACTACTCTTTGTTCAGTCATTTAACTGAAGACTAGTTGACTAGTTGACTAGTTAACTCATCTAGGTGGCAGTTCACTCCCGTAATTACCTGAGAGACTAGACTAGGTGACAATTTACTCTTGTAACTAATGGTGTGTGTCTAGATCAATCTATACCACCATTATGTCTCATTATTTACTCATGTATCCTATATCTATTGTAAATTATTCACTCTTTATGTGTGGAATACGGCTAATGAGAATTCTTCAATTCTTTCTCTCTTCCTTCTTCTTTCTCAATATCTCTCTACAAATGTGTGTGGTATTTTCGAGATAGATCTATTATGTGAAGGTTCAACACATTTACATGGTATCAGAGTCGATGGAATGCTAAGAAAAATCTATACCAAATCATTTTTTGCAGGTACAAAAGATTGAAGACAACAAAACGATGGATTATTCGCCAGAAATAGTTCTCACACCTCATAATTATTTGGAATGGAAGCCAAAAATTCTGCTTCATTTTAGATGTAGATGCTTATACCAAGTAACTATGGAAATGGAAGTAGAGCCTGATTTTTTCGGTGAGAAAAATGACTTTCTCAATAGACAAGATATGGCCATAGGAAGTATCGGCATGCCTGTTTCTCCCAAACTTTTTCATCAAGTATATGAAGAATCACAACGATCAACTCCAAATGAATTATGGACCAAATTGAAGGTTCTATTTGGGAATAAAGAATATTGTGAAGATTTCATGCAGGAGGTTGAGCAGATAGATCCAGAAGAGAAGCCATCAGAAGATCAAGCCTCTTATTATGAAGAGTCTTATACAAACGTATTTGTAGAGACTTTTATTCCATTAATTGAAGATGATGTCTACTCAATTTAAGATTTTTTGAAATTCATGTGGAAGATATATGGCATGCATCTCAGGAGTCAAAAAGGGAGCCGCGCACATCAGACATCATTCTGATATTTTCTAAGAAAAATTTGTAGAAACAAATTGGATATTTGAATTCCTCTTGAGAAAATATCCAATTTCAAAAAAACAATCGTCTGAAACAGATTCCAGAAAGTGAAGTTATGATCGTTTCAAAATCAATAAAATTTCAGCATTTTTCTAGAAATGGTCGTATGGTTTCCAAATTTTTATCCAAAATTTATTTGGATATTTTTCATTAAAAGAAGAGAAAGTGGATATGTGTGGAAATATCAATGATTCATCTACTTCATCAGATCTGTACAGACATCTAGATCTTCAACAAAATCTTCAAAGAGAACAAACTTCCACAGTTGTGAGGTCTTCTTGGAGTGAAGGACATGGTTGCTTAGCAACTGCCTTTTGTTCCTTATCATTTTTTATTTTATGCATTGTTATTTGAGGGGGGGTTTTGTTCCCATGAGGTTTTCCCTCTTTCCTCGTTTAGTTCACTGTATCTTTTATATTTGGGTACCTAACATGGCCTTGTAGCCGGGACCCATTCTTTATTGTCACCATAGTGATGTTCAGGGGGGTTGTTGGAGTTACTTCATACACACATAGGATTTATTTTTCCTAAGGTTATTCCTTGTTTATTAGTCATAATTAGTCATTATCCAGTATCCTATATTTTAGGGGAGAATATTCCACCTGGAGAATATTCTCTTTTAGTTGACACTTCAGTTTGACTAGTAGAGTTGAGTTTAGATGTTGCATTGTTTTTGTCACCATGCAACATTGCGATAATCACCAACTCACTACTCTTTGTTCAATCAGTTAACTAAAGACTAGTTGACTAGTTAACTCAGCTAGGTGGCCGTTCACTCTCGTAACTACCTAAGAGACTAGACTAGGTGGCAATTTACTCTTGTAACTGCTGGTGTGTGTCCAAATCAATCTAGACCACCACTATGGCTCATTAGTTACTCATGTATCCTATATCTATTGTAAATTATTCACTCTTTATGGGTGGAATACGGTTAATGAGAATTCTTCCATTCTTTCTCTCTTGCTTCTTCTTTCTCAATTTCTCTCTGCAAATGTGTGTGGTATTTTCAAGCTAGATCCATTCTATGCAGGTTCAACACATTTACACCCCTAAGGCACATGCACCAACCTGATGAATGAACACACCAATCTTATCAACTAAGAACAAATTCAATAAGATATAACCAATCCAATATCTTCATACACAAAGTACTTATGATCACCTGCATGCTTCATTTTGTAGATAATCCTTCAAACCCTAGTAGGAATCATACAATAATTCCTAGAATTTAATAACTAATGGAAAGATACACTAATGGTAACGTTCATTCATGGAAACGTCCACCAACAAAAACATGCACTCATGACAACATCACATATTCATTGAAAAGAATATCATAGCATCACAATATCATGACAACATGATGGAAACATCACAAATTTATAGTAGAAAATACAACCGCATCACAACCTCACGTAAGAATAAAAAATTCATAACAAAGAATACGACAACATCACAACCTCACAACAATGCATATGACAACCTCAAAACCTTAAAACAACATCACAACGTTATAGCATACCTTGAGAACAAGAGAGACCTTAAGAGAATCCCTCATAATTCTCTTTCAAAACATAAATACACCCAATCAAATTTTTATCTAGGTGGATATCGGTGGCCACCCACCTTTTCCAACTCGCTCAAAAGAGTTTTCTAGCAATTTTGGCAATTTACTATTTTTAAGAGTTTTTAACTTCTCTGTCCAGTTTGAGGACCTAAATGATGTTTTTCATGATAGGGAACCTCAATTATAGATAAAGGATTTCATTGATACCCTTAAATGAATCTGCTCATAAATACCTTTCCAACGAGCTATCGTGCACCCTAAACAAAGATCATATGCAAAAGTTATGACCCTGGGAAGTTAATGTACTAACTTACCCCAACATGGCCCACGTGACTTTTGGCACTTCATATCCTAGGGTTAGTTTTTTAGATGTATAGGGTTTTGGAATTCATATTTATTTTAAAAATTCATTCAGAGCCTCAATGTACTCATCTTCTTTTGAATGAGTATAAACTTGACATCTCTTCTCAGAGATAATCTGCCACCATTCTAGTGTAACGACCCTAATTGAATAAATGATTAAATATTATAAAGTAAAATTAATTAAAAGAAAATGATTGTGATTAACTAAGTAATACTCTAACTACAGACCCATTTAATGACCTGAGAATTATAATTTAAAAGATCAATGAAAATATTATAAAATGGTGGCGTAGCAAAGAGGGATAGCCATGGATCTCGAGAAGATAAAACATTAGCTCATGACAAAGGACGGGGGACGGAGGGTGGTTGGAGGAGTAAGTGCGTGAGTCGGCAGGGAGGAATAAGGGATGGGAAGAAGGGGATGTGCACACCATTCGACGGGAGGGGAGGGAATGGATGTTTTGGACTGTTGTATTGGCTATGAGCCTGTGTTATTTTGTACACTATTGGCTTGCTGTGAGCAAGGAACAGAGTGTTCTGGACTGTGACTTATAATGAGGGAAGGCACTGAGTTGCTGTAGGTTTTGGGCATGGAGGGCCAGGATATCCGTAGATATCCTAGAGCTAGGTATTTTTCCTAGTTGGCAGGGAGGACAGTAGTTTTGGGCAGTTATTTTCTTGTTTGTGGCAGGGTTGATCTGTGTAGAAGGGCGCAGAAAGGCAGCAACAAAGCAAAGAGGCAACAAAAATTAGCATCAGATCCAGGTACTCGTTAATTTGTGTATTTATTTTATACTGTAAATAATTTAGTATTTATTGATAAATCCAAGTTACTGAAGTTGCGGTTATAAAAGTCAATATCATGTTATGAAGTTTTGTTTCAGTTTAATCGATAAAAATGTTTAGGAAACTTAACGATGTTTAGAAGTATATGGGCATTACATCTAGAAATCTTGTTTTCAGTTTGCATTTTATAGTTTTCAACATATTTATTATTTAATATAAGTCAAGTTTTATTGTATATCTATTATTGTTCACTGTGTATCTTTTTTTAAATTATAAATAAGAGGTTTCATTTTGTTCCGCTCATAAATATGGATTAGTGGTACGAGAGTGGTCTTCTCCTTGTCGATTTTTAATGCATGTCCCCGACGCGGTCAGGGTATAGAGAGTTGGGTATCAAACTTATTTCTCTTGAGGAAAACTGCTCTCTAACACCTAAGAAACCTCCAATGGTGGGAGAAAATAAATATGATTAGACAAGATGTCCTTTCAAAATGTTTCTTGAGGAATCCCTTGAGCGATAAAGGAATGAGATGATGGACAACTTTGCACAAATCCTTTGATGACTACTAAAAAGTGACGCATCCACCTCAAGCAGAAGTGCCACCCTCTTCAAGGTACAGATAAATTTTGATATTCCTATATTTTAAGTTCAAATAGATGAGGATTTCATAGATAAATGGTTAATCCTTCTAGAAGGGTATTTTTCCTTCCAAAACTTTTCCAATAGAAAAAATATTATATTTGTTCTCCTCAAGGACATCCCCCATGTCAAAGATTGGTGGGAGACTTTCTGTGAGAAAAATGAAACAGAAGGATCCACATTATTTGTAGTTTCACCCACTTGGGATTCCTTCAGGGATGATATTAAGGAAAAATTATACCTTATTGGAAGTTATGACGAGTTCTATACAAGATGGACCACACTATGATAGGAAAGGGACCAAACAGTCCTAGAGTTCACCAATGTCTTCCATACCTTGTGCACCAATATGGGTATCAAATATTCTGAGGGACATCTGGTTCTCAAGTAACACGACATTATGCATATATACATATAGAAAAAATATGGATTTTTTTAACATCTTGTACTTGGGCATATATACATCAAAATTGAGAAAACGATTAAGAAAAAGACGCGACAGTTTGGGTCTGGGAACCCCTCAAAGAAGAAGTAGAGAAATGGAATCCCTAACCTATAGAACAAAAGAGAAATAAAATATGGGAAATATCATGACATACATTCCAAGCCACAAGAAAAGAAGGATAATGGAAACATGAAGAAAGATACTGAGAAGTGGTGCAACTTCCATAAGAGCCCCTAGCATAACACTATTGATTGTGGCTCAAATAAGTCATTAGTGGCTGAAGTAAAAGCCTCTGAATCAGATGTGGATTTTGAATCTGAGTCAGAACTAGAGAAAGGGAGACATATCATTGACATGGAACCCAATGCCACCATTTCTATTAGCAAGATCCATCTCGATGAACTTGATGATCCAGAGGAAGGAGAACACCTCTTTCATTCACATATGTGGGTGAAAGGAACTCCACTACACTTTATCGTTGATAGCTGTATCCAAAAGAAAATCATCTCAATATAGGTCATCAAGCGGCTAGTCCTGCCGACAACGTCACACCCATAGCCCTACACCATCATATGGCTCAGTCAGGGAAGTGATCTTCATGTTAGCCAAGAGTGTTGCTTGTCATACGACATCGAGCCATTCAAAGATGAGGTATTGTGTGATGTTTCTCCCCTTGAATTTTGTGATTTTCTTTTTCTCCAACCTTATTTATGGAAACATCATGTTCTATATAAGTCTAGGCCTCACAGTTTTAATATTACTTTGAATAGGAAATTGTACATGATACCGAGCTAGTCCCACCTAGTGTTATTTCCTTTATCTCTTCCAGGCAATGCATGGAGATCATTTCTTGGACTGGGAAGTTTTTATTCTTCATGATTCTCTGTTTGAGTGAGTGAAAGGTTTCAGCCACATCCATGGCCTCCGTGGTTGACCTCTCCATGCAGCATAATAAATTGGATAAGGTCGTGGAAGAATACAAGGACAAATTATCATCACCTACTAGAGTACCTCTTCACTAGCAGATCAAGCATCCCATTGATCTAACCCCTAATGCACTACTAAAAAATAGTCAAGTCTATCACCATTCTCTACTATAAAATGAGGAGATAAAGTGTTAGCTCAAATAACTACTCCACAAGGGGAACATCTATCTGAACTCATCACCTTGTGGAAACCCAATCATGTTGGTGTAGTAGAAAGACAAGACCTGGTGACTCTACATTGATTATCAGGCTCTAACCAAAAACAAAGTCAGGAACTGGTACCCGATTCCCTAGATTTACAATCTCATTGATAAGATCAAGTGGGACAAATAATTCAGTTAGATTGATCTAAAGTGTGGCTACCATCAGGTCCCAATAGAATAGACAAGTGTATGGAAAATTGCCTTCAAGTCAAAACAAGGACTTTTTGAATGGTTGGTGATGCCCTTTAGTTTGATGAATGCCCGAACAAATTTCATGAGGTTTATGGATGATATCCTATATCCTTTCACCAATTATTTTGTGGTGGTGTATCTAGATGGAATCCTCGTCTACAATAATACTTGGGAAAAACACTTGCACCATATTCAATAGGTTCTTCACACTCTACGACAAAACAAGCTCTACGCCAACTTCAAAAAATGATCCTTCACCATAGAAAGGTTCCATTACCTATAATACATTGTTGATGTGCATGGTATGCATGTTTATCTAGCCAAGATCCATGTCAACTATGACTGGCCAGCCCCAACCACGCTCATTGAGAATTGGAGCTTCTTAGGCATTGCCAATTTCTATCGCATTTTCATTTTGGGATTCTCCCATATTGCATGGGCCCTCAGTCAAATAACTAAATGTGGTGGTAAGGAAAAATTTGTGTGGGGCGAGTCCCAACAAAGAGAATTTGATTATTTGAAGAAACGCTTGTGTTGAGCACCAGTGCTCTCATTACCTAATCTACAACAACCCTTCAAGATTGTGATAGATGATTCATACTACGTTGTGGGCTCAATCCTCACTCAGAACGACCACTTTGTGGCCTATCATAGTGAGACACTATCAAATTTTTTCCATAAGTACCCTACTTACGACAAATAAATGTACTCCATTGTGCAAGACTACCTCCAATGAAGGAATCACATTCTGGGGAAGGAGACAGTGATCCATGGTGATCATAAGTCGCTACAGTTCATGTAGTCACAAGACAAATTGCAGAATGACCACCATCATAAGTGGTCCACATATTTGTAGCAGTTCCACCTCAACATCAAGTATAAAATAGGAAGTACCAACCGAGTTGTCGATTTCCTCAGCCAACCTCCAGTCGTGGCACTCACCACGGTGCTAGACTCTTGTGTGCATGAGACCTCGGAGTGGCCCCACATCTATGAGATGGATTCCAACTTCTCCAACACCTACCAGATGTTGTGCACCAACACAATTGTCAATAATTTCCATATTCAAGATGGGTTGGTGTGCCATCTGGGCCATATCTGCATTCGATCAAGAGAGTGAATGAAGATAATTTGGGAATCCCACTATAGTTGGGTGGTAGGATGCTTCGGTGTGGAAAAGATAGCATCAATGATGCAATGATATTTATACTAGATGAAACTTAGACATGATGTTAGCAAGTATATATGATCCTACACTGCCTGTGCTATTTCCAAACCGACCATCAAGAAACAAGGAATATACACTCCTCTTCATACTCCTGACAAACCATGGGAATCCATATTAATGTACTACATGCCGGGCCTCCATTCCCATAGGTAGGGAAATTACTATGTTTTTGTGGTTGTTGATCACTTTTCCAATATGGTGATTTTGACCACATGCATGAAGAGCGTCATAGCAGAGGACACTGCCACACTTTTCTTTGAACAAGTGTGGGTACACTTTGGGATCCCACAAACCATTATCTCACATTAGGATATCACATTCTTCAACACATTATGGTTGAGCGTCTTGTCACTGATGGACACCAAGCTCACCAAGTCCAGTACCTTCCAGCCCTAGACGGATGGCCAAACCAAGGTCGTCAACTGGATGATCATGCACATCCTACACATGTACAATTCCAAGAACCCTCATACCTAGGATGATATTATTCCCTATATTGAACAGAACTACAACAGATCCATACATACCTCAACTAACCACATCCCCTTTCAGGTGGGGTTGTGATTTCAACCATTGGGTCCATGGATGTTGCAATACCCCTTATGGCTACCCATGTAGACTCATTGTATCCTCCAACTGCAACTAAAAAATCCACCTAGTTCATTGAGCGGATCCAACAAATCCACCAACATTTTCAAGATACTTTACAGAAGTCCAATGCCAAGTACAAGCAATGCCATGATCAACACCGGGTGCCACACTAGTTTTGGGTGGGAGACAAAGTTTGGTTGCACTTGCAGAAAGAATGCCTTATAGGGCCTCATTGGAAGCTTCATCCACTCTGTTATGGGCCTTAAAAATTTACCAAAGGTGTGGTTGACAATTATTTTGATCTCAAATTTCCCCCCTTCCTTTTATTGCACTCAGTGTTCAATGTGGACCTCCTTCAACCTTATTTTCTACCATTATTAGACACCTCAAAGATAAAAAAAAATGTTGAAACCAACAGATCTCAACCCTGACTGCATGGAACCAGAATCCACAAATCAGATCATTAATGCATAGGTCAAGGGCACTTGCCAGTAGAGAATCCAGGTTTATCGGGTAGTCAAAGAAGGGCGGCTCCTGTAGGAAGGCAAGTGGTTCACCTGGGGCCAAATTCAACAGAAATTTCCTCATCTAGTGGGGGCACTCAATGCAATGGATACCATTTCTTCCTAAGGAGGGAGGATTGATCCAGGTGGCTAGTGGTTTCCGCCCACCTTTTCCAACTGGCTCAAAACAATTTTCTGGCAATTTTGGTAATTTATTATTTTTAGCAATTTGTTTCTTGTGGGGCCAGTTTGAGGGCCTAAATGATGTTTTTTCACGATTGTGCACCTCAATGGTAGCCAAAGGCTCTCACTTACCCCCCTAAATGAATATCCTCAGCAATACCTTTCCAACGAGCTATCGTGCACCCTAAAAAAAGATCATATGCAAAAGTTATGACCATAGGAAGTTAATGTACTAACTTACCCCAACGGGGTCCCCATGACTTTTGGCGCTCCATCTCTTAGGGTTCAGTTTTTGGATGTATAGGGTTTTGGAATTCATATTTATTTTAAAAATGCCTTCAAAGCCTTATTTTACTCATCTTCTTGTGAATGATCATAGCTATCACATCTCTTCTTAGAGATAAGATGTCATAGTTCTAGCAAGCTTGTTTTTAGTATTCATTTTACATTTTTCATCATATTTCTTATTTAATGGAAGTTAAGTTGTACTTTATCTC
Organism: Picea glauca; assembly: GCA_000966675.3. Taxonomy (NCBI): domain Eukaryota; kingdom Viridiplantae; phylum Streptophyta; class Pinopsida; order Pinales; family Pinaceae; genus Picea; species Picea glauca. Next base: position 158,690 of record JZKD02S1619430.1, read on the forward strand.
TATTATTTTTCACTTTTTATATGTGTTAGCATTATAAATATGTTCTTTCATTTCGTTCTGCTCATAAATACAGATCACATTGTGTGCACCTCACACTTAATCTCTTCAATGGTTACACTAAAACTATGAAATTATATCTTGCATTTATAGTAATTATGTCCCCAAAATTAGCTGAGCCAACCTCAATTTTTTGGCTGGGTTGTCATACATGAAAAATCATATTTCCTCATTTTTAGGGAGTTAAAGGGACTTCTATATACCATTGGAAAGGCCTTGGAATAGGATTTCCAACTAGGTAATTTGTGATTCTATTTGAGTTAGTTGTGTAGGGAGAAAATTCCCTCAAAGATAGGGTATGCAAATTGACCACAAATAATACTTTCAATAATATCTGTCTTGCAATGTTTATCTTGGACATTTGTAGGATTCTTCACTTGATTTTAGGGATTCTTCAAGGCTCCTTGAAGACTCCATTTGTGTACAACTCAAAGTGGGCACGTGGAAACAACCACTTGTTATCTCATCCTATTAGTCCCATGCTTAAAATATACACCATAAGGGGACCACTTTGGAGTTATATACATTTATGTCAAGGATAATTCAAGGAACTTCAAGGCTTCTTCAAGTGGACACATCATTACTAATTACGAAGCTTATTCAATTTTCTTTGACATTGACTTGTCCTCATGGCTTGACTAATGCATGTTGACTTCTCAAGGATTCATCAACATGTCTTCAAGGATTCTTCTCTTGTCTTGATGGATTCAAGGCTTATTTTAGTGTCTTCATGGATTCAAGGCTTCTTCAATTGTCTTTATAGATTCAATACTTGAACAATATCAAGGCTTATTTACTTGTCTTCATGGCTTCAAGGATTCTTTTCTTGGTTTCATGGCTTCAAGGATTTTTCACTTGGGTTCCTGGATTCAATACTCAAAAAATATCCATTTTTCATTGCCACATTATCATCATTACTATTACATCATTTTCATTACTGCCATGTCCTCATCATCACTGTCAGTTTGACATCAATGACAACATTTTTTGAACATAACATACACTTGACATTAGTAAAAAAAGATGAACTTTGCAATGCAACATAACTAGTAGGAATGTACCAAATGAAGCAACCCCTTCTAGAGTATTGTATTATGACAAAATATATAATATAAAAAATTGACATAAGTCAATATACAAATTCGACATAAGTCAACCAACATAAATAGATCAGAGCATAGGCCTCACCTTCTAGCTAGGTTTTCTCCCATATTTCATTTGTTAGGATACATATTAGGTTCATTTGTGTGTGGATGGTCTGTTCGTTTTCTCATTTATTTCACTTTCATATTTTTATTATTTGATAAATTCAAGAGAATATAGTAGTTAATTAATCAAGTATATGATGAAAATTAGTTTGTATAGTCCAATATTTAATAATATTATAATATATTTTGTGAGGAATTATTCTAGTGGAATGTGCATGGAGATTTACAAATCATATTTGTATCAAATACAATTTCTTTGGTATATTTATAGAAAGTTGAAGGATATAGGAATTAGCTTAGTAAAATTGTCATAGAACCGTAGCCATGGAAGATGATTCTTTTCACAACAACCCTATATAT
>JZKD02S1619430.1:160340-184606 GCA_000966675.3 Picea glauca
TATAGAAAGTGACATATTTTCAAGTTTGGAAGAGAAAGTCATCGATATCTCTTGAAATATGACCCTCCTCATTACATATCTAGAAAAACATATCGGTTCATTCAAGGAGGTTGGAGGCTCTAACTCAAAGATGAGATCATAGCGGAAACTTAGATACAATGAATACCCATAAAATGAGTCGAGGAAAGAACCCAAGAAAGAGGTGTCAATTTCCAATGCCATTATCATTTCACATTCTTTATTTAAAATAGAAGTGAAAGTGGATATGAATCCATACCAAGGTGAGATTGATGTAGTAAATTTGAGTCATTAGTTGTAACAATTAGAGGCTTATTTCTATGTTCAAATATATAAGAAGAGAAAAATATTCATTTGATAGACTAGAATTATAGGATCATGCATTAAGGTGGTGGGAGAGTCACATGGAAACACTTAGGCTAGAGGTTGATCCTTTAGTGACTAAGTGATAGGATTTCAAAACCCTCATAAAGTCTCAGTTCTACCCAATTGTGTATGTAGAGGACAAATGGATATGTTGGAATTACTTCAGGAAAAGAAAGGGGTAGATTGTACAAGAGTACGACACCAAATTCTAGAAGATTTCTATCATGTTTGGTATCTCTCCCATGAAGTTGGATGTACTCCTCAATTATTTTGAGGATCTACATGGTCATTTGAAAATTAAAGTGATTATTTTCAAGTCTAGGAGAATTGATGAGGCCTATGTGCAAGAATAGTATTAAAAAATGTATGCTAGAGAAGATGATATCCAACTAGTTCTAAATATAAAGAGCACCAAGATACTTCCAAGGAGGGAAACAAGAAGTGGAAAATGAAAGACACGAAGATGACAGTGATTTCACATAAGTGCAAGGATCCAAGTGATCACTATAAAAATTATAATATTTATGGTCACACTGAATAAAAGTGTTCGAAACTACATCTAGAACCTAATCCTAAGAGCCATAATAAGGATGCAAAAAATAATAACCTTCTAGAAACAAATTCAATCAATCAGGCATAGAGAAACTCATATGTGAATGAGAATATTTCCTGGGCTTTAGTGTAGAAGGAGATGAATTTGAGTATCCTTCATCACATGGAAGAGAAATAAATGAAAAAATTATTTCATATCATGATCTATGTCAAGAAGACCAAGGTATATTCTCTATTCAATTCCATTTCACAAGCCAATATCATATTAGCCAATCTAGTTAGCAAGCTTGAGTTGGAGGTTGATGATCATCGAAGCCCATATCGATAGAGGTGGGTGAACAAGGATGCATAAATCAAGGTCATGAAACAATGTAAGATCAAATTTGTTGTAAGTGCATATTTTCTTGATGAAGTGGAGTTATATGTAGTACCCCTTGACATATTTGGTGTGGTGTTTGGAAGCCCCCACATCTATATGGGGGATGCAATATTTATGATAAGAGAAATATAATATCCCTTGATTAAGGATGGGAAATATTTCATCGTAAATGCACACGAAGGTAAATCAAAGAACTCACTGGTAAGTTCCAACCAAGCTAAAAATTTGATTAGTTCAAGTAAGAAGTATGTTTTTCTATTCTTATGAGAGAATCAATTGTGTGATGAATCGATAATACTAAAGGAATCTTTAGAGGGATGTACTAAAAATAAGAAACAAAATTTGGAGGATTGTTGTGGAAATACAAAGGAGTTTTCGAAGAGACTAAAGGAATACCACCTAAGAGAGAAGTGGAGAATGGGATCAAATTGTTTCTTGACTCCCCATTGTTGGATCATGTTGTCACTGATGTCAAAGGAATTTTATGAAGTATGTATTTTCATTTTTTCCAATGGATTGATCAATGTATTTTCATATCATTCATAGATGAATATGGATCAATGTATTTTCATTGATGGTTTGATATTGATCATTCGATCATGTGATCATGCATGGAATAAATGACACAACGACAATGTCATAATAATGTATTATCATGGGTTATTGTAGTTGGATTGATGTAAAGATGACTCATTATTGTCTTGTCATGGTTGATAGGAAGTACAAATGTATGAACTCCAAAGTGGTCCCCTTATGGTGAAATCCCTCATGGGAAGACACTTTACGGTTGAATTATACTAGAAGTATGGTTACATAACCCATTCTTAATTATGGAATAATGAGATGAATATAAGTTAATTGTCAATGAAACTATCCTATATGGATAGTTCTTGTCATGCCATTTCCAGTGATATGTGGAACGTCACATAAATCCTTATGGTTTGAGATTTATGGCCTTACGAAGTTGGAGGACCCTCATATGTTGGATAAAAGCCCCAAAAGCTCAAATAAGTCAAAGTGCTTACAAAGAAGAAATTATTTAAATAATAAAGTGAAGTGATAAATTCAAAGAGAATTATTTAATAATAAAGTAAATGGAGAAACTTTCTAATTATGGAAAGCAATTATAAGAGGGTTAAACCTAAAATGAGGAAAGTGGGTTAAGTGGAAAAGTGGCTATTAGATATATGGAAAAGTGGCTAGTTGGAAAAAGTTGGACATAGGTGACTATGTGGAAAAAGTGTCCTAGTGGATGCTTCTAAGGACGCTACTTGGAGAGTATAAATAAGAGGCAAGGGTCTCTTGTAAACACATATCTTGAGAATATATTGAAGATATATTCTAAGAGAGAGATTGATTGGAGGATCTCATGGATGCATCAAATTTTCCTTAATTCTGAGATCTTGATGGAGAAAGTTTTGAAAGTTCAGAAACCCTAGTTTTTGAAGGAGCAGGTGGGCTGCAGTGAGCCTGAGTGCGTATATACATAGACTGCAGTGAGGCAATACACATACACACGTGGGATGAAGAGGGTCAGAGCATGTTGGAGGAGGTCATGGATACTTGAGTGTGAGTTGGTGCCAGGTTCTTGAACCTTGAAGAAAGTTCCAGATCTACATTCTATGGGCATAGATCTGCCATAGAAATTTTGGTATGGTTACATAGTTGTCTTGATGGATACTCTTTCTTATTGTATGGTGAATCCTTAGGGAATTATTGGTATGGTTGTTGTGATGTTGGTTTATGGGCATAGATCTGCCATAGAAATTTCGGTATGGTTACTTAGTTTTCATGATGGATACTCTTTCTTATTGTATGGTGAATCCTTAGGGAATTATTGGTATGGTTGTTGTTATGTTGGTTGATTGATAGAGTGAGAAATATTCTTATGGTTCAGTACTGATATGGTTTCCATAGCACATTGATTACTTATACATGATTGAGTAACATTTGTATTGTATGGTTGAGGAGCATGAGTAAGTTTTTGGAGAGCATAGATGTGTTGTGATTGGTTATGGTATAGATTGGATAGTGAAAGGAAGAAGTGGATGTAAATGAAGCCTGCAGAGGATCTAAGTTTTTCAAAGAGAGAAAACCTTAGTTGATCAGAAGGCATACACAGGTTGCAGTATAGATTGGCCGCGTACATACGTGAGTTGTACTACTGGTAGGGCGTGTAATTACACATGCTACACTACTGACAGGTGGTGTACCTATTGAAAAATTGGTATCTGTTTATTATTGAATCCTCTTCTCAATTGGTGTTGAGTTGTGTAAGTTGATTCTTGAATTACAGAGATGGTTCTCTTGAGGAGTTGTAACTCTATTAATTTTTTGTTTATAAACCCAAGGATTGTAGTCGATAATAAAAATAACAATTTACATACATCTTGTGTTCTTTGTGTTCTTTGTGGTGATCGATTGTTGATGATATATGTTGGTTTTATCTGTTGATGATATATGTTCAAATACAACTGATTATAAATGACAATAATGAGTGATGAGTAAATGGTGACTGGTAACTAAGGATTTTTAAGGAAGGTAATTTGAAAGAATATCCCTACACTGATTCACCCCCCCTCTCAGTTTGGTCGATGTGTCCAACAATTGGTATCATAGAAAGCCTTTACTATAAGCCTTAAAAATCTTGGAGGAGACCCATGGACACACAAATGGATGATGAAACTATAATCCTTGAAGAGGATAAATATTCAAGATGGAGAATAGAAATGAAAGTGCATTTGAAGGAAAAAGGAGCAGGTGTTTGGAAAGAAGCTATTGGTGGAATAGTTCTCTTGAAGAACAAGTCAAATTTTGCAACTCAAAATGAAGAAAAGAAGAATGATGCATTGGCTTCCAAGACCATTCTCAATGGAATATCAATTTCTATCAAAGAGAGCATGGGACAATGCACTTCTGCAGAAGATCTATGGCTAAAGCTAGAAGATACATACCAAAGTGAGATGGAAGACACTAAAGAGAACTCCATCAAGAACAATGAAGATAAAGAATTTCCACAATCCTCTAATTACAGTAATTCTAAATGTGATGATGTTCAATGTTTCTCTACATGTGAATAAGGAGATATAGAAATAGTTTGTGAAGAATAAAATGATGATTATCCCATGGAATAAGTAGAAGAAGAACTTTCAAAGCATAAAAAGAATTTTGATTGGGGTCTATATGAATTCAACTATGACCATAGTTATATAGACTATAGCTATCTTTCAGAGAACACTAAAAGGTTTCTTGAAAAGAATCAAAATCATATTTTGAAACTAAAGAAAATGCTCAAGGAAAAAGAAGAAAGTAAAAGGTATATTAACTGAGATTGGGTCGAAGTGGTTAAAGAAGCAGAAAAGAAGGATAGGAGTAACGGAATATGAGTCGTTGGAGGAGAAGATCGAGGAAGACATATCATCAAGGAAGATGGAGCATGAACAACTCAGCAAGTGGAAGAATATGTCAATGAGTTCTTTGGATCACTTTGTGGGAAAGAATAGAAGATAGGCTGGCGAAGCCCGGAAAGAGAGAGTCAAGTTGAACTAGGGTTTTAGACACCTAGGGTTTTGGTATTTAGGGTTTTGACACCTAGGTTTCAACCTAAGGATGTGTGAGAGCTATTTTAATGTATAAATAATAACCTAAATGAGAGAAGAGGGGTTCATTCATCATTGGCTAGAATGTTCTTGGAATATTGAGTGATTATTTTTGAGACAGAGAGAATTGTTGTGTGTGAGAGCAGTCTGTATTGTAAGATATTTAGCTAGGTGAAAAGATCAACCCTGCAGCTTGGTGCGCAGGGAGGCAAGAAAAGAAGAGAAAGAGAGAGAGGTCTACAACCTAAGAGCATATATAGGACTATATGCTTTCATATAATATCAAGAAATGTAGTTATGTGGACATAGCCCTAGGGAGAGGGTGAACCACATATATTTTGTGTCTCTGTGGTTGATGTTGTGTTCTTTTAATTTTTGTTATTCTGTCTTGCATCTTTATGTTAGATTTGGAATATAACCGTGCAAAGTAGGTATATGCTCGGTAAGAATAACTAGGTTGCAACGTGTTGTTGCCTTGGATCCACTTGCATTTCCTTTGGTTGTAGACACCTATATCCTACAACCCCCTATTTCTACTTCAGGTGAGACTGCATATTCTTCGCAGGTGTTTTTGTAAGGGCCAGTAGTTAGGGCTTGTTGGTGTGTTGTTAGAGTTGAACCCTGGGTCTTCCTGTGTGCCAACAAATGGTTCTGTTGTCAGGACTATGATCTTCTTGAGGGAATGTGAAGGTGTTTTCCATCAAAGATAGAGATTCATAAGTGTATAGAAGAACAAGAAAAATACTTTGATGAAGCCAAGAACAAGAAGCCTAAGCTTAGTACAGAAGACTGGTTGGGATGGTATATCTTTACTGATATACATGAGATTTTCTTTGGAGGAATTCATAAGGAGCTATATGAGTGGTTAGCTAGGTTAGCAGATACCCAGTTTGAGATCATATCTAGACCACCTGTGGTTTGGACGTTGACACTGATCAAGAAGGTCAAGAGAGTCAATAATGTTGTGTCAAGAGCAGTAGATAAGTGGTTTGATAGTACTATTGGAGGGTACATCACCGAGTTTGCTATTGACAGAGTTGAGTCATATAGCCAAGCAGAGAGATATTTCTTTAAGGGACCTAGAGGAAAAATTTTACACTTTTTGATGTTGAAGATCAAGATGTTATTGCATGAGAAGAACCTCTTGAAGATAAATTAGTTGGCCAAATTGAAAGCCTAATGTTCAAGAACTCATATAGAGACAATGACATAGAGGTTGGACATATGCACAGTGGGAGGAACTTCAAAGTAGTCCCTCTGGTGAAACTGTTTGAGTAGAGCCAAAAGACACTAACACAAGACAAAGGGTTCTAAAATGGAGAAGAAGAGCAGTTAATGAATGAGGAACATTCAGAGTCCACTAGGGTAGAGGAAGGGAAGACAAAAGTACCTGTTCGAGAGGAGTCAAAAACTTTAGGAACTGCGCCAACTATTGAAGTAAGTACTATTACCCCTCCTATTGTTTTAGCAACATTAAGTAACCAGAGTAGTAAGAGTTATTAGAGCACTTAGAGAACTGTTACTAGTAGTTTAGTACATACTTAGTCAAGAAACATAGGAATATCTATGGCATATGAGATGAGGCTACCTATATTTAAGGGATATGGATCTGAAGATCTTGATCAACACTAGTTTTTATGTGAAGTTGTATGGATTATTAAGAATGTCACTGATGAAGAAATTAAGAGGGCTCTGTTTAGTACTACCCTAAGAGATCGTGCACTGAGATGGTACATGAAATTTGTCCTAGGAATTGCACAACCTAAAATTTTGAATGAGATCAATAATGCGTTGAGTGAAAAATTCAGAAAATCGAAGTCAAAGTTGCAGTTCATTACAGAGATGAAAGAAATCAAGAAGAAAGTAGCTAAACCTGTTTGGGAGTTTGATCAGAGGTTTGAGACCTTGACAGACTCATTGAGTTTTTAGATTCCATATGAACAGAATAAAGAAAGGTTCATTTTTTCCCTCTTTCCACACATTAGACTCCCTCTGATGAAACAGAAGATTTCTTCATAGGTTGAGGCATTGGATATCACCATGAAATTAGAATCAACCCCTATGGGAGAATCTAGCTCAGGGATGAGTCAAATTTTGAGTCAGCTAACTAGATTATCTCTACAGGTCGAAGATATGAAGAAAGACAGGGGAAAAGATAAAAGAGAAGATATCTGGTGTATCAGATGAAAATTAGAAGGCCATGATAAGGAGCATTGTCCCTTATTTCATGAATACTTGGATTCTGGAGCTTCGAGCCCTTTGAAGCAGGTTACTATACCTTGGTGTGAGGTGTGTCGAAATAGACATCTCCCCGGTGAATGTTACTACATGAAACAATATGTTCAGACACCTACAAATCTTTACTGCACATTATGTAAATCTCTAGGGAATGATGAGAAAGATTTTAGGACCTATGATCTCTTGCATGAAAGGTCAAGAGACACATATAAAATTCAAGGAGAAGTACAACAAGAAGGAAATACTACATAGTATAACTCTCGAGGAAGAGGAAACTTCAACGCTCATGGTGGATTCAAAGGAAGATGAAGAGTAGGAGGCATGGGCTGAGGTCGAGGTCAGGTCATTTTTTATAACTATGCACTACCAGGACACTTGGAAAGGGACTATCAAAAAACGTGTACCACTTGAAGCTACTGTAACTCATTTGAACATGTCATTAAATATTTTCTTTTGCTATTATGAAAACTTCAAGATAGATAAGGATGTAAACAAAAAGTACAAATCATCTCAACAAAACCTTATGGAGAGGATCCTAGGGTCATTGTTATCACTAGAGGATTCACTGCTACAGGAGAGGATAGAGCGACTCAAGCAAAGACCACAAAATAATCAAGGTTCAGAAGAGCTGCAGAGAAGACACAAGAGTTTGATCCAAGAAAAGAGAAACAAACATTTGAAGAGGCAAGAAAAGAAGTTGGAGGAGATCAGGCTTCTTCATCAAAGGAACAACCAGAAGTGAGAGAATTTGGAATGACTTTGGCATTCAATCAGTCAGATGTGCCTAGAGAAGAAAAAGAGGTAATAAATATTATGGAATTCTTATGTACTTGCATCAATTTGATTAAGGATGAAAGAGCCATACAAGAACTACAAAGTTTGATCAGATAGTATGAGAAAGGAAGGGCGATACATCAAGTATCCAGAAAGAGAAGGAAAAATAAGGATCTACACCTGAATGCTCATATTGGAGATTATAATATAGATTATGTGGTCCTCGACTTAGGGTTAGAAGTCAATGTCACGATGAAGTAGACCTGGGCACTGATGGGAAAACCTAAGTTGATTTATTCCCCTATTAGACTCAATATGGCTAATCAGGAAGCAATAATCCCCTTTAGAATATTGGAGGATATCCATGTGGACATCGTTGGGGTAAGGAATTTTGCGGACTTTGAGGTGATTGAGATAGTTGATGATAGTTGTCCTTATCCCACGCTGTTAGGAATTGACAGGGCTTTCAATAATTCTAGTGTGGTTGACTTAAATAAAATAAGAATGAAATTTGAAGGTGATGGCCTTAGGGTCATTGCACCTCTTGATCCTGATGAAGGGCGCAGATACACAGAAACCATCATAGAAGAAGACCATGCATAGGAGCTAGATAATATATATAAATTGACAACAAGACAACAAGATTACATTAATCCTACAACAAATGGGTCTTTAAGCTGGGGAAGTGACAACGCATGCTCATTGAATTCCGAAGAAGTACTAGAGAAATGGAAGAATAAAATGTACGAATTTTCTACGAGGAGATGTTCTAGATTGACTAGGGAAGTTCGTTGGATTGTCACATAAATCAATAATTTTCCCACATTTTATGGTTTAAATAATTTAGAAACATTCTTGTCAGAATTTGAATAAATTGTACCAGTACAACAAATATTTTTGGCACTAGAACATATGGTGGGGAACACACAAAAAGAACATCGTGAACTAGATGCAATGTCACACTTTGATGACAGTGCGCTTTTTAGACAACGTAGAAGGGTGTGAAGTTAGATACATAGGTCAGATATGTTCGAAGGGCCATGTGCAAAGTTTTGAGGAATCCTAGAGCAACATTCCTCAGGAATAGTGGGTGCATAAGTTCATCAACACCCTGGATAGAACGCCTACTAATTGGTGTCTTCAAGCGGAACTGCGCCTCACCACTATAGATTGGAAAGGTATGACTCAGAATTTTGTAGCCACATTTTTATTTGAAGGTCAGTACCCTACAGTAGAACAATATTTACAGGTTGTAAGACAAAAAGTATTTGAGGATGCACCTAACCTCCCTTTGGAGAAAGAAGAAGATGAATGGACTATGCATCTTCGTAAGTTGCAAGGTTGTTACAATATCAATGATGATAAAGACAATGTCCCTAGGAAGGTGAACATAACAAAATATGAAGGACAGAGAGATGTACAAGGACCAAGAGTCGAACTACGTTTTATTGAACAACCAATTAAAACAAAAAAAAATAACATTGGAACATAGCAAGTACCTAAGCTCGCAAATGTTGGAGATTACGGGATGCTACCACTATTGAAAAGATCACATAATTAATACATGAATATCAGGACTTGTTTCCAACCAAGTTCATTGACATGAAGGGAGTTAAAGGGCCCATGGGAGAGATGAAGATCCCATTGAAACTAGATGCAATGCCATTCAAGCAGAGACCCTACAGATTGAATCCCAAATATAAGGAGAAAGTCAAGATTGAATTAGATAGAATGTTGGAAGTAGGAATCATCGAACCTGTTGAAGAGTCAGAATGGATTATCCCTATGGCGGTTCAAGATAAAAAAACATGAGAGATAAGAATATGTGTAGACTTGAGGAAACTGAATGATGCATGTCTACATGATCCATTCCCTACACCATTTATAGACGAAGTGTTAGATAATGTGGGAGGACAAGAAGTTTACTCCTTTAGCGATGGATTTTCAGCATATCACCATATCAGGATTTCCAAGGAAGATCACCATAAGACCACATTTGCAATAGAATGGGGTTCCTACCAGTACAAAGTGATGCCTTTCAGGTTGAAGAATGCACCAGCCGTCTTTTATAGGGTGGTGGTCGAAGCATTCAAGGAGTTTCTACATAAATTCTTGGAAGCATATTTTGATGATTGGACTATTTTTAGCTTATTGAAAATTCACATTCAATGTTTAAGACTAATGTTGGACAAGTGTAGGCAATGTTAGATTTCCCTAAACCTAAAGAAGTGCATCTTCTTTTCACCCTTTGGAGTGTTGCTAGGCCATATTGTTTGCAAGTAGGGATTGCTGGTAGATCCATCTAAGATTTCAATTATTGTTGATATCCCCCCTCCTACATCAGTTAGACAGTTGCACACTCCACTGGGACATACCAGATACTACAGAAAGTTCATTAAGGGATATGCACATATTACAACACCCATGGAGAAATTGTTGAAGAAATATTGTGAGTTTCAATGGTCAGAAGAATGTCAGCAGAGCTTCGACACACTAAAACAAAAAATGGTCACTGTGCCCATTCTGGTTTTCCCATATTGGAGTAAGTAATTTCATGTGCATGTGGATGCATACTCTATTACATTAGGAGAATTTATATCACAACCAAGAGTAGGATATATTGATCATCCATTAGCCTTTGCTAGTAGGAATATTTCTACAGCTGAGATAAATTACACTACAACTGAAAGAGAAAGTTTAGACATGTTATATGCATTGCATAAATTTTGTCACTACCTATTGGGAGGACACTTTAAGATGTTCACTAATTACTTTGCGTTGAAATACCTAGTCAATAATCTAGTGTTGGGGGGAAGAATATGCATATGGATACTGCTATTCTAGGAATATGATTTTGAGATTGTGGTCAACCCAGGGAGAATGAACAAAGGACTTGACCCCTTATCTAGGTTACAACATGGAGAGGAACCTACTAGCGTGGAGGATACACTTCCAGATGCACAGTTGATGGCCATAAAAAAGGTTGATGATAACTTCACTGAGATAGTCCAGTTCCTGTCAACAGGAATGACACCTCGAGAATACACAGTCATTCAGAAGAAACAATTGGTAATTCACGTTGTGAATTTTTAACTTATAGCTGGACAACTATATAAGATATGAACTGATGAGATATTGAGGATATGTGATGCAGGAGCATCGCAAGCAGCCATCCAAGCAAGCATGAAGGCAGAAGATAGCTGGAAAGTGAAACATACATTTTACACATTTTGGAAATGTTTTTGAAGCATTTATGTAACAGTTAAAAGGAAGCATACTTGAGTATTGTAAATAGATCATGAGAGATTCTCTCTCATCTATAGAGTGTAGAGGCATTTATGCACAGTTAATGAAGTAGGTAGGTTTGAATTAGAGATTAGACAGTTTAGAAGAACAGGAGCGAAAAACGGATATAGATACCCTCGTCTTTGTATCATGGGAATTATTAGATCATTGTAGCATTATCATAGAGAAAGAGAAGAGAGAGTTGTAGCAAAGAGTTGAGAAGAAGAAATCATGTACAAGAGCTTTGAATTAATATATGAATCTTTAATTTAGATTCATGGTGTTATGATGTTTTCTGTTTGTACATGTTGAATGGTCTGCTTACAGTTTTTTTATTCTCTCTGTCATGCATTTGTTGTGATGCTATGCTACATATGTATGATTTCATGTTGAATGTTTGAAGTCTAAGAGAGAGAGAGAATGAGTTTCAATTGTTTCTCTTCCTGAGTGAGAGAATTTCCTGTAAGGAGTGCAGTGAAATGTTCACAAGGAGTGCACTGACAAAGACTCAGAGTCTATTTCTGAAATATTAGGAGGGATACCATTGTTCTCATTCTAGAAGAAGTGCAAGACAAGCATAGAAGCCATGCAAGGTGTGTGTAGGCTGGTCAAGGCCTTAGAACTTATCAACTATGGATGAGACATTGAAGGATTGTTGCTGCAGATAAAGTGCACAGAGTCAGGACTTCAAATACCGAAAAGTATTTGACAGATTGCCGCAAGAAGTGCGTGTAGGAGTTCTTTTGTGATTTGAAGTTGTCAAAGAAAATATCAGAAGGGTTAACGCATTTGAAGTGTTCACAGGGGGGAGTCGAAGTCATTTTGTAGGATTTGAGTTCCAGTATAAGAATACTGGTTTATTTCGAAGGAGCTCTCAAGGAAGGAATCAAGCAGTCTGAATTCTCCGAGGAGAACTCCCGAAATCATGAGGACCGTAGGATCCAAGGAAGTTGTCGGGGAAGTTAAGCATTAGGTAGATCCACCTTCGAAAGGAAGGATTCAACATGGACTGTTGATTTCGATCATTGGATTGTCAATATCATTTCGATGTTTCAAAATTTCGGAGTTCGGCATTTTGGAAGTCTTGAGGACAAGGAGCTTGGGCCTTTGCACCTTGAATTTTGAAGTTGTGAGATCCGGGATATCTTAAAGTGGTATTTCGGCATTTTGGGAATTAGGATTTCAGTATTCCCGTTGACAAGATTCAATCTCTTCATATGAGAACCCCCGAATTTGTGAAACACGAAATAGTGTGAAGGGACGTTTTGGCAATTCAGTGTTTCGGGTTTCAGGAACACGAGAGGACAATGTTCTAGGATCGAGAGTCCTGGACTCCCGGTACCCGAAATTATGAAATCACATGGTCCGTCGGATCGAAGGGAGGCTTATAGCTGTTGATCCCATTGGAATTATCATTTCGAAGTTTCAGGATTTGTGGAGACTAGAGAGCCAGAAGCCTTACATCAGGACTCGCGAAATCACGAAGTCTGAAACTATGAAAAAGGGGAAAAAGTTCCGATAGAAGCCAGCCTTTTGTTGAACGTTTTGGGTTTTGACATTTCGATAGTTATGAAGACAAGAGGTCAGGATTCCTTGTTCCGAAACTCCTTAAGTTGCGAAACACGATGCAGTTGTGTAGGAGGACGTGGCCAAGCATTTCGGGAATATCAATATTTTGGGTTTCGAAAGGTGGAAAAGTCAAGAACTTCGGAAATAGGATTCACAAAATCGTAAAGTCCGAAACCCTAAAAAGGAAAAAAACTTGATACAGAAGCAGAACGTAGTCAGATATTTCGGCGTATCGACATTTCGGGTTTAGGCAAGTGGAAGAGCCAAGGAGCTCGACTTTACGGATCACAAAACCTTGAAATCCGAAGTCCTTTGTGGCTTAAATGAAGGGGTCAATTAACCCTCAGCATGGTTGTAGTGAAGATCCTGAGTGGATCTCAGCTCAAGGGCAGAGGGATCTGCGTCAAGTGGTATCAGAGAACATAACAATTTCTTTGCTTTCTATAGAAGAGAAAAAATAAATTTCCCAACCATGCCATCGAGAAGAAGAGACAGGCCAATGCCTGATCCAGCGGTGGAAAGATAAATCTGCGAACTACGTTCTAGGATTGATGCCATGGAGACAACACAGAGGAACATAGACGACACTGGAGATATCAGTGAGGCTAAAAGTGAAAATGAAGCTGGACATGAAGGAGAAGAAGTAATAGTTGAGGATGTTGCAGATGAATTCCTATTCAAGGCTAGGTGCCAGGGAAAAAATGAAGATTCCCATGTATGAGGGAAACCTGGATGTTGAAGATATTGTAGACTGGATTAGAGCTCTGGATAAATATTTTGACTATGAGGATGTCGAGGAAGATAAGAAGGTCAAGAACACTGTCGCAAGACTTAAAGGGCATGCATCATTATGGTGGGATGAACTGCAGGCTGATAGACCGTACAAAGGAAAGCAAAAAATCAAGAGTTGGGATAGAATGGTTTCGAAGATGAAATCCAAATTCATACCCAAGGATTATCAAATTACTCTGTTTCAGAGGATGCAAAATTTGAGACAGAAGATGATGTTAGTAAAAGAATACACTGAAGAGTTCTACAAGATAAACATCAGAGAAGTTCATCGGGAAAGTGATGATGAAAAGGTTGCTAGGTACATGAATGGTTTTCCATATTACATACATGACGAGATGAGCATGATGACCCTTAGGAATGTAGAGGATGCTTATTAGATGGCTCTGAAATCTGAAGAGAAGTTGATCCAAATGCAAGGTCAGAGAGGTCGAGGCAGAAGTCAAGTCAGAGGCAAAACAATTTCCCAAGACAGAACTTAGAAATCTAAAGAAGAGGGGAAGAAACCTCAAACCCAAACTGAGAAAGGAGGAATCTCATAGAGAGGACAGTATGCTGATAGAAATACTTTTCCTCGTACCAGAGGAAGAGGAAGAGGCAGAGGTGGTGAAGTGAAATGTTTTACTTGTGGAAAAAATGGACATAAATCCTATGAATGTCCAGAGAGAAAGAAAGAAGGAAGTGAAACTCACATTGTTGAAGCACAAGGATGAAATGTTGAGGTAGACGATGCTGAGGGTGGAAGATCACTGATGTTGAGAAAAGTTCTCTTAACGCCAGAGAAGGAGGCAGAGAACCCAACCCAAAGAAACAGACTTTTTCGGACCGCTTGCAAGACCAAAGACAGGGTATGCAAAGTCATCATGGATAGTGGTAGCATAGACAATCTCATTTCTACAGAGATGGTAGAAAAGCTGGAGCTGGAGACTATTGAACATCCAAGCCCATACAGAGTTTCATGGCTACAAAGAGGAAATCATGTAAATGTCACTAAACAATGCTTAGTTGAATTTAAAATAGGAGGATATAAGGATGAAATACTATGTGACGTCATTTCCATGGATGTTTGTCATCTATTGTTGGGTAGACCATGGCAATATGACAAGAATGTGATTCATGATGGGAGAAAGAACACATACACCCTAGAGAAGAATGGGAGAACTCACATGTTACTACCGATTAAGAATAAAGAAGTGAAACTAGAGGTGAGCAACATTGTACTTCTCATGAGTGGGAAGGAACTTCTTAAGAAGGTTAAGAAGAAGGAAGATACACAATTTATTGTGGTCAGGAAGCCTAGAATTTTTTTAACCAGTAAAAGAGTGGATGATTTACCAGAAGAAATCCAAAAGTTACTGGAAGAGTTTGTTGATATAGTAGTGGACGAACTACCTCATTCGTTGCCACCTATTACAAGTATAATCCATCATATTGATATTATACTTGGAGCTAGTTTACCAAACAAAGAAGTGTACAGATTGACGCTGTAGGAGAATGAAGAGGTCAAGAGACAGGTCCAGGATTTGATGGACAAAGGATTGATTAGAGAGAGCTTCAGTCCATGTGTTGTTTCAACAGTGCTCAACCCAAAGAAAGATGGAGGCTGGAGGATGTGCATAGACTCGAGGGCAATCAATAAGATTACCATCAGGTATAGATTTCCTTTTCCAAGGATGGATGATTTGATGGATTTCTTGAGTGGGGAATTTTTTTTTTAAAGATTGATTTGAAAAGAGGATATCATCAAATTCGTATGAGAGAAGGTGATGAATGGAAGACAACATTCAATATGAATGAGGGGTTGTATGAATGTCTTGTTATGCCATTTGTCTTAATAAATGGGCCTAGTTCTTTCATGAGATTGATGAATGAAGTCCTGAAGGATTTCATAGGAAAATTCATCATTGTATATCTGGACGATATATTGATTTTCAGCAAGACAGAAGTAGAACACTTAAAGCATTTGGCTATAGTGATGAGGAGATTACAACAAGAGAAGTTATTGATTAATATGAAGAAATCAACATTTATGAGGACATAACTCATTTATTTGGGTTTTGTTATCTCTGCAAATGAGATGAAAATGGATCCGGATAAGGTAGAGGTGATTAAGAATTGGCCATCACCGAAGAGTATATTTGAAGTTAGAATCTTTCATGGATTGGCTAGTTTCTACAGGAAATTTATCAGAAATTTCAGTGGAATTAGCGCACCGATGATGGACACAGTGAGGAAAAGACATAAGTCTTTTCACTGGACAGAAGAAGTAGAGAAAAGTTTCAATCTGTTGAAAAAGAAGATTATTGAACAACCAATTTTGGTTTTGCCATATTTCAGTAAGACATTTCAGGTCAAATGTGATGCAAGTGGGTTTGCAATTGGAGCGATCTTGAGCCAAGATGACAGGTCGGTCACATACTTTAGTGAAAAATTGAATGAAGCAAAGATTAAATATTCAACATATGACAAATAATTTTATGCAATCATATAATCACTAAATAAATGGAGACATTATTTGGTCCCTAAAGAGTTTGTTTTGTACAACAATAATCATGCTTTGCAATTCGTGACTCAATAAGAAAATTTGAACCAAAAGCATGCAAAATGGGTTGAATACATGCAGAATTTTACTTTTGTAACTAAACATATTTCTGGAACTACTAACAAAGTTGTTGATGCTTTGAGAAGGAAATGTTTGTTGATGCAGGAATTTAGAGTCAAAACTTTGGGTTTTGATAATCTCAAAGAAATGTACAAGGATGACCCATATTTTAGGGAAGCGTATGAGGCATCTGAGAATCTAATTCTCAGGGAAAAAAGCCAATGGACCAAACGTATGATCCAAGATGGATTATTATTCAGAGGCAATCAATTATGTATTCCAAAATTATCCATGAGGGAGAATCTACTGAAAGAAAAACACAGTGGAGAATTGGTAGGACATTTCGGTCATGACAAAATGTTCTCGAAATTAAGTGGCTCATATTTTTGGCCACGGATGAGGACGGATGTCAAAGTATTTGTGGAAAGATGTAGAATTTGTCAACACACAAAAGGAAAAGGGCAAAACACAGGGTTATACCAGCCATTACCCATACCAGAGAGGCTTTGGGATGCAGTGAGCATGGATTTTATATTAGGGTTGCCGAGAACACAAAGAGGATTTGATTCAATCTTTGTGGTGGTAGACAAATTTTCAAAGATGGAACATTTTATACTATGCCAGAAAACCAGGGACGCAACTCATATTGCGAACCTATTTTTCAAGGAAGTTGTCAGACTTCACGGCTTGCTAATGAGTATAGTTTCAGATCGAGATACCAAGTTCGTTGGACATTTCTGGAGGAATTTATGGAGGAATTTGGGGAATTTTTTTTATTTTAGCTAGGTGTATCATCCTCAGATGGATGGACAGACAGAATTTGTAAAGAGAATCTTGGGAGATTTACTGAGGAGCCTAGTGACTGAACACCATAGTGAGTGGGATCACATTCTGCCACACACGGAATTTGCTTATAATGATTCTATCAATGGAAGAACATGGTAGAGTCCATTCCAAATTGTATATGGAATGAATTCAAGGGGATTTTTTGAATTAAAGTATTCATAATAGAATGAAACTAGAAGTGCTAGCTCAGAGGATTTTGCAGAGACAATGAAGGAACTTCATAGCCAAGTGAGGGAACGTTTACAAAATTTGAGTCAAGAGTATAAACGCAGAGTAGATCAACACAGGTGAGAACTTCAGTTTGAAGTTTGTGATCTGGTTCTTGCACATCTGAGGAAGGAGAGGTTCCCAAGGGGAACATATAAAAAACTGAAAATGAAGAAGATTGTACCATGCAAGATTGTAAAGAAATTTGGGGCAAATGCATATAAGATCGAATTACCCAATGGGATCAGAATTTCACTGATATTCAACATCTTAGATTTGTACCCTTACAAAGATTAAGAAGTAGGGGCAGAGAATGAACAGATAGGAGTTCAGTGGACCAAACAAATGCCTGTAGCTGCAAAGCCACAAATGGAAAGTATAATTGATAAGAGGGTCAGTAGGAAGACCAAGAGGAAAGAGTATTTTGAATACTTGGTCAAATGGAAGGGACATCCAGTTGAAGATGCCAGTTGGGAGGATGAAGAAGAAATTTAGAAGCATGGACAGAATGTGCAAGAGATCATGAACAGGAGTTCATGAAAATTTTCAAGCGAGAGAGTATGATGCAGGAGCATCACAAGCGACCATCTAAGTGAGCATGAAGGCATAAGACAGCTAGAAAGTGCAACATACATTTTACACTATTTGGAAATGTTTTTGAAGCATTAATGTAATGGTTAAAAGGAAGCATACTTGTGTATTATAAATAGATCATGAGCGACTCACTCTCATATGTAGAATGTAGAGGCATTTATGCATAGTTAATGAAAATAGGTAGGTTTGAATTAGAGATTAAATAGTTTAGAAGAACATGAGGGAAAAATGGATATAGACACCCTCGTATTTGTATCATGGGAATTATTAGATCATTGTAGCATTAGCATAGAGCAAAAGAAGAGAGATTTGTAGTAGAGAGTTGAGCATAGGAACTCATGTACAGGAGCTTTGAATTAATATATGAAGCTTTAATTCAGATTCATGGTGTTATGATGTTTTTTGTTTGTAAATGTTGAATGGTCTACTTATAGTTGTTTTATTCTCTCTGTCATGCATTTGTTGTGATGCTATGCTACGTATGTATGATTTCATGTTGAATGTTTGAAGTCTAAGAGAGAGAGAGAATGAGTTTCAATTGTTCCTCTTCCTGAGTGAGAGAATTTCCTACAAGGAGTGTAGTGAAATGTCTGTAAGGAGTGCATTGACAAAGACTCAGAGTCTATCTCTGAAAGATCAGGAGGGATATTGTTGTTCTCGTTCCAGTAGAAGTGCAAGACAAGCACAGAAGACATGCAAAGCGTGCACAGGCTGGTCGAGGCCTTAGAACTTATCAACTAAGGATGAGAGATTGAAGGACTGTTGTTGCAGAGAAAGTGCACAGAGTTGGAAGTTCAAATACCCAGAAGTATTTGACAAATTGCCGCAAGGAGTTCATGCAGGAGTTCTTTTGTTATTTGAATTTGCCAAAGAAAAGATCAGAAAGGTTAATGCCTTTGAAGTTTTCAGAAGAGGCAGTTGAAGTCATTTCGCAGGATTTGAGTTCCAGTATAAGAATACTGGTTTATTTCGAAGGAGTTGTCAAGGAAGGAATCAAGCGATCGGAATTCTCCAAGGAGAACTCTCGAAATTACGAGGACTGTAGGATCCAAGGAAGTTGTGGGGGAAGTTAGGAAATGGGTATATCCACCTTCAAAAGACAGGATTCAACGTGGACCATTGATTTCGATCATTGGACTATCGAGATCATTTCGTCATTTCGGGAGTTGTAAGTCTGAAGTGTGGACGAAACCCTTGGCCGTTTGAACTCCTGAAGCACGAAGTGGATTATCGTGTGTGAAGGCGAAGAGCAGAAATTTTGACGTTTCAGAATTTTGGAGTTTTCCATTTCGGAAGTCTTGAGGACAAGGACCTTGGGCCTTTGCACTTAGAATTTTGAAGTTGCGAGATTCGAGATATCGTGAAGTGGTATTTCAGCATTTCAGGAATCGGGATTTTAGCATTCCCATTGACAAGATTTAGCCTCTTCACATGAGAACCCCTGAAGTTGCGAAATGCGAAATAGTGTGAACGGACATTTTGGCAATTCAGTGTTTCGGGGTTCGGGAACCCAAGAGGACAGTGTTCTGGGATCGAGAGTCTTGGACTCCCGGTACCCGAAAGTATGAAATCACATGGGTCGTCAGATCGAAGGGAGGCTTATATCCATTGATCCCATTGGAGATATCATTTCGGATTTTTGGGGTTTGTGGAGACTAGAGATTCAGAAGCCTTACATCAGGACTCACAAAATCACGAAGTTCGAACCTCCAAAAGGGAAAAAAGTTCCGATAGAAGCCATCCTTTTGCTGAATGTTTCGGGTTTTGGAATTTCGGTAGTTGTGAAGACAAGAGGTTGAGATTCCTTGTTCTGGAACTCCCAAAGTCGCGAAACGTGATACAACTATGTAGGAGGACATTGACAAGCATTTCAAGAATATCATAATTTTGGGTTTCAGAAGGTGGAAAGGTCAAGAACCTCAACAACAAGATTCGTGAAATTGTGAAGTCTGAAACCCTGAAAAGGAAAAAAACCCTATATAGGAGCAGAACGTGGTCAGATATTTCGGCCTATCAACATTTCAGGTTTCAAAAAGTGGAAGAGTCGAGGAGATTGAAATTAGGGATCATGAAACCCTAAAATCCAAAGTCCTTTGTGGCTTAAATGAAGGGGTCGGTTAAACCTCAGTGTGGTTGTAGTGAAGATCCTGAGCGAATCTTAGCCCAAGGGTAGGGGGATCTACGTCAAGATGTGTTATGGAGGTCGAAAGACCATTGATTATAGAAAAAGAACATGAAGGCATCGCAAGAGGACACTATGCAGGAAAAGAAACAGCGCAGAAGGTTCTTAGAGTTGGCCTCTGGTGGCCCACTTTACACAAATATGCTAAGGAGTACTATAGAGCTTGCGATGTATGCCAAAGAGTTGGGAAACCCTCCAAGAGAGATGAGATGACTTTAACACCACAACTAACCTTACAGACATTGGAGAAATGGGCCATTGATTCTGTGGGACCTATCAACCAGCCATGAAAGTGCATTGGAGCTAGATACATCATCATTGCGACAGAGTATTTGACAAGATTGGCAAAAGAAAGAGAAGTCAGGGACTATAGTGCAGTTACAGCTGCTCGATTCATATTTGATGATATCATAACCAGGTTTGGATGCCCAAAAATCCTTATGAGTGATCAAGGAACACATTTTATTAATAATACCATTGAAGCCTTGACTCAGGAATTCACAGTTCATCATCATAAGACCACCCCATACCACCCACAAGCGAATTGTATGGTCGAAGCATTCAATAATATCTTGGAGATAACATTGACAAAGATTTGTAGTGTCAATAGAGATGATTGGGATTTGGGAGTACCAACAGTATTATCGGCCTACAAAACCACTTGAAAAAAGCTGACAATGCAAACTCCCTTTAAGTTGGTCTATGGCCTAGAATCAGTTGTACCTATGGATAATTTGGCTCCTAGATTAAGAATCGTAGCCTTTAAAAATATGGATGGCATTGGCATTGTTCAAGAAAGGCTCATGCAGTTGATAAAATTGGAGGAAGATAGGTTTATTGGAGGATTTCATCAGTGAGTACAAAAGGAACGAGAGAAGGCTTACCATGAAAAACACATCAAGAAGAAATCCTTTAAGCAAGGAGATATGATATTGGTTTATGACAACAAATTCATCAAGCATCCAGGGAAGATCAGGACACATTGGCTTGGGCCATATGAGTTTTCCTATGTCATGGAAGGAGGAAATGTGAAGTTGAATACTTTGAAGGGAGAACGGAAGGAAGGTTTGGTAAATGGGAGCCGATTGAAATTGTACTATGACAACTAGCTGCCTCGCAGCTCTCAATAAAAGTAGAAGGAGAAGGTTCTATGTACCAGGTGCAGTTGAAACTGGGTACCAGACACAAAAAGTACAGTCTGGACAAGGAAGGGAGGGACAAAGCACAAAGCACAGGTTGCATTGCACAGTCTGAATTCAAAGTAAACCAGAAGGTTTAGACCTGAAGTGCCTCGGGATGAGTCGCATGTGAGTGTTGGGGGCTTGTTGGCCCTTGGTTATGGAAGAAAGCGAATATTAAGGAAAGAATTTGAAGTGTGAACTATGCGGAAGGCATGTTGACTTATATTGGCTCGAAGTGGTTAAAGAAGAAGAAAAGTAAGGGAAGATGATTCATTGGACGAGAAGATTGAGGAAGACAGATCATCAAGGAAGATGGATCATGGAGAAATCAACAAGCAGAAGAAGATGTCAATGAGTGCTTTGTAGGACTTCATGGGAAAGAAGGAAAGACAGGCTAGCAAAGCCTAGAAAATTTGAGTCAAGTTCACCTAGGGTTTTAGACACCTAGGGTTTTGGTATTTAGGGTTTTCACGCCTAGGTTTCAACCTAAGGATGTCTGAGAGATATTATAATATATAAATAAGAACCTAAATGAGAGAATATGGGTTCATTCGTTGTTGGATAGAGTGTTGTTGGGATATCGAGTGATTATTGTTGAGAGAGAGAAAAGTGTTGTGTGTGAGAGCAGTCTGTACTGTAATATCTTCAGCTGGGTGCGAAGATCAACCCTGCAGCTGGGTGAGCAGGGAGGGGAGATAAGAAGAGAAAGAGAGAGATATCTACAATCTAAGAGCGTAGATAGGATTGTATGATTTTATATAATATCAAGAAACATAGTTTTGTGGATGTAGCCCTAGGGAGAGGGTGAACCACGTATATTTTGTGTCTCTTTGGTTGATGTTGTGTTCTTTTACCTTTTGTTATTCTGTCATTGCATATTTATGTTATATTTGGAATATAACCATGCAGAGTAGGTTTATGCTTGGTAAGAATAACTAGTTTGCAGCGTATTGTTGCCTTGGATCCACTTGCATTTCCTTTGGTTGTAAACACCTGTGTCCTGCAACCCCCTATTGCTACTTCGGGTGAGACTGCATATGCTTCGTAGGTGTTTTCGAAAGGACTAGTAGTTAGCACTTGTTGGTGCACTATTAGAGTTGAACCCCGGGTCTGCCCTTGTGCCAACAATCTCAATTAGAAGAAAAAGAAGAAGAGATCAAAATACTAAAGAAGAAAATAGAATAAAATAAGAAGGTAGATAATGAGATCAGGAAAAGTCTTGAAGTTAATATTCATCTCAAGACCCAAATTGAACAATCCAAAAGGGTTGAGGAACTACTAAAGAATCAAGTAAATGAAAAGGAAGAGTGATGTCATAAGTTGGAAGTTGAAGTTGTTGATATTAGAAAGAAAGTAGAGAAGTCAAACAAATTCTTCAATATATCAACAATATTGAGTGAAATCTTGGATAGTCAAAGATCACCAATTGATAAATCAGGTCTTGGATACAACAAAGAAGCTACACATGTTGAAGCAAGAACCTCAAAGAAGCTTGAGGTAATTCTCTCATTCTCAAAAGACGGAAATAATGTTGCAAGTCAACCATGTACACAAGGTAAGGAAAATTTCAAAAGAACAAAGAAAATAAGACATCAAGAAGCCATCTTTACACCTCAAAGAAAAATCAAAAGAGAAACACCTTCAAGATGGACACCAAAGAAAAGGTATGATTTTTTTTTTATGGTCATTGTTACTCATGTAATGAATATAGTTGCAAAACTTTGGAATGCATATATTATGCAAAGAGAGATAATGAAAGGTTTCATAACACCCTAAGGTGTTGGAGATGCAATCAAGTAGGAGACATTGCTGCTCATTGTTACACCATTAGATGCTATAGCTGTAGTGGATTTGACAACAAACCCCAGGATTTTTGGAACACAAGAAGACAATCCATGAGGAGTGTTTCGTATAGTATGAATAGAAGAACACATGAGTTTAGAAGAGAAGACAATGTTGGAAATATGGAAGCTCAGAGCTTAAGTTATGAGAAGCTGGGACACGTTCATAAGTGGGTGAAGAATACTGATCAATCAAAATAGAGTGCCATCGTTAAGGGAAGCTCAAGTTTGACATCTGTTGAAGACTACGCGACTTACATTGGTAACAATCACATACATACTCGAGATGACCTATAAATAGGTCATGTACATACATGAGTTGTTTGTATAGCAGGTCTCGTATCTCTGGTAAAATCCTTGGCAAAAAGGCTATGCATATGAGTTGCAGCATGGTATGATGGTATAACTATGTCTTGTAGGGTTTGACATGGTTTGTTGTAGGGTCTGACATGGTTTTTGTAGGTTTTCATGATTACATGTTGGCATACAAATTTGATGTATGTATGGTGGTGACATATGGTTGATTTTTGAAAGACTATATTGGATGCATGGTACTAACCCTAGAGTGTGGATTGAAACTTTTTTTTGTTGAGGAACAATGTTGGTTATGAGAGTGAAGTTATGTAAGTTTGGCTATGAGATATATCATGATGATGCTAGCTAGAGATATCATTAATATAATTGAGGTACACCTCTAGTACATGTATCTTTGGATGTTTAGTATTTTTTGTAGTGAATGGAGCTTGAAATAGATCTGTTAGGGTACATGGCTGGTACATATTTGAGTTCCATTGATATATCTTATGATGTATTGTTAGATGCATATTTGTTGGATATCTTGGTGCATTAATTTTCCATGAGGATGGGCTACATAGTGGGACATGTAGTTGATGAGTTGATGAGGTGGTCATGTTGTACATCATTGATGAGTCATAGCTTGATCTATAGTTTATGCATGATTGGTACACTTTTGGTACATTGTTAGAGGCACATGCTAGAAGTATGATTGGCACATGTTTTATGATGGATATGGCATACATGTATGAGGACACATCTTGATTGTAGTACACCTTCTTGTGGTATTGGTGCATGGTTGATGCACTTTCTTGGTACATGTGGTGATACATGTTTAGTCCAATGTTGATGCACTCATAGATGGCATATGTTTATGGCTGATAGTACTTGCCTAAAAGTACACCATTGGTATTACATGATTAACATATACATGTTGAACAGGATAAGTC
>JZKD02S1619430.1:212318-246273 GCA_000966675.3 Picea glauca
CAGGAGCGGCGAGAGCACAAGAATCATTGCTGCAAGCATTAAGGACACATGTATGTAAATTTCTGGGCATTCTATCCTGCTGCGTGTGTTTATGAACTGTAGTCTTAATGTCTATCCTTGTCTGGAATTAGATGTTGTAGTTCCATGGACGGGTTATTAAACTTCTATGGCATTTTGTAGATGTAAGGGCAATTAGTGTAAAATCATTCTGGACTGTGTATATTTTTATTTGGAATGACTATTAACCTCCTGGCTCCACCAGTTTGAATGACTATGTATTTTTCTTATTGAATGACTGGGTATCAGTTTGGATTTTTACTTTTATCCTGGCGGCTTCAACCTTAAATCCTCTTTGATTAAATGTTAGTATTCCCGTCCTGCGCGGCTAAGGAGGCTTGTAAATGCAATGAATTGTCCTTGTGTGCAATAGAAAAACAATCTGGGAGTTGTGTTGGGTTTTTGTGGGTCGGAGTGCAACACGCAGTGCTGTAAATCGCGTTGGTGATTTTTGTTGTCTGTGGAATGCAACAGCTGTGGTGTAAAACGATATTCAGCCTTGCTGTGTGTGGGATAGATGTTATTTTAAGTTCATGGTCTATATAAGCCAAGGCTCGAGCGCTTAGTCCTTCAGTCCATCATTTAACCATTTCCAGTTATTCAAAAACCGTCGTATCGTGTGTGTGTCGGGCACGCGTTTTTATTCCGTTTGGTTTATTCTCGTTGCCAGTAGAGGTGTTCGTGCATGGTGATCTGGGGATTCCGCATAATGGTCTGGATGCCAAGCGTCCTTCCCTCGTTCTCTCTGCATCCACGTGATCAGTTTTTCCTTGAATTCGATTTCTCTGATAATGCACCCTCCAGATGGCCTCGATTACCGGCCTGCACTCTTATCCGTGAGTATCCTGTTGCAGAAATTTTTAATGTAGCGGCTTAGTGGTCGGGTTGCATAATTCCAAGATTTAATTGCTTCAAGAAAATGTTAATGTGATGCCAAGTTAAGGTTAACACCATTGTCATGGAATGTTTAGTTTCAACTTATTATTGCCACCTAGAACGGTTAACGTAATGAAATTGCAATATTAATGCTGAGGTTTAGGGTAAAGAATAAATTCGAGGTTACTATGATGAGCGGCCGCCAGTTCGTTTTAAGATCTCCTGAGCTTCGACACAAAATATCGTGAGATTCCAATCATTACCATGACCATAGAGAGCGGCACCAACACCCAGTTTCTGATCGCAGTGTCCAGCACCAAATCCTCGACCATTGTTACAAAACACTGTGACTCACACTCAGATGGCAAGAGTGCAAACGATTCCAGAGTCAATTTATAAATACCAAGGGCTTTCACTTTTCCTTTAAAGTTGTGTCGATTTCTTTTTAAATTTAAAAGAAATGTTCATGCAGAGTTCATGGTTGTTTGATACGTCTCGAGTACAACGCTCATTGACCTTTATATCAAATAATCTTCCTTAACCTATCACCTGTGCATAAGGTGAAGCTTCCTTTATGCCATATTGTGCTTGCCATTCCATACTCTCTTTTGTGTTGTCCTTGCTAGTGATGGAACATAAATTTTCATAGAAATGATGTTGTTTATGATTGCTATTTGGAAGAACTTTTGATGTAAAGCCGAGTTCAATGCCATAATTTGAGAGATTTTAGCAGTGGATAGAGGGCTTAACACGAGAGAATTTTATTCATATTATTATATATCTTAAATTAAGCAGGTTGTAGATGGTATCTGTTGCCCAACCCTTGTATAAATTTTTCATCTAATAGAGTCTGCAGCTTTTGAAAGATTGCATGCTTAAAGTTTTAGATCGAATATTTAATATATAAATTGGTAGCTTGCGCAGGCAAGGTGCTTAGGAGACGCCTGTAAGAGGAATCAATGCTATGACGTCCACTCAAATATTGCTTTAAGTATATGGGCATCTGTGAATGAAAAGGTATTGGTTTTTGTTATTTTCTGACGATCGCCCTTAAGATCTTCCTGCCTTCTTAAACCGCCACTGACAATATCATTAGAGATTTTTCTTCAATATACTGTGTTTTATTTTATTTATTCTTTTTAGTGAACAGTGTTTTTTTTTTAATGGAATTGGTTGACAATTTCGTATGAAATTATTTTTATTCATTTAAAACTCCTTTATAAATATACGATGGATATGCATATAGTTCCTGTAGTATTCGAATTCTAAAATAGTTAATTTTAAGACATCAAATTATACCAAATAATCCTTAAAATTAAACGATTCCCGAACTATTCAATTTCCTTATGAATTAATACTTTAATTCTATGATCACTTGGACCCCGAATTCTTCATGGGTCTGCGGACACTCGCCTGGCACTGCCATCTGCAGCGACTGATGGAAAGGTAACGGTTGGCAAGCGCTCGTGCGGGTGGCCTGAGAACAACCTCCTTTCCTTGACAGCGCGCATCCTGTCTTAAACCTAATTTAACCTGTCGGCGTGGACAAACCCTAATTGGGTGGTTATCAGGGAATTCAATGCTGCGGCAATTGCATGGTGGTGTATTTTGTTTTAGATACGGTCCCTTCTAATGTTGCGATTTTTAAGTTTTTGCCCTTTTTAAATATTGTTAATTGTAAAGATGGTTAATTTTAAGTATCGCCATTGTTGTAAAGTAATGCAGCTGTATGGTGGTGTATGTTGTTTTAGATATGGTAATTTCTAGATGTTGTGATTTTTAAGTTTTGTTTTTTTAAATATTGTTAATTGTAAATATTGTAAATTTTTAAGTATTTCCGTCCTTTGAATATTGATTGATTATGGATCCTTTTAATTATAGTTATGGTTATACATTGTCCTAATTGAATATGAGCTTAAATGGTTGTTTTTATATGTGATGTTAATTATAACATGTTGTGTTTTCATATATTGACCTTAGGATAAGGGGGCGGTCATTGCGTGAAAATGATACTAACATGTCACTATTATGATTAATTCAATTGTTATGATTAATGTAATTTGATACGGTAATCAGTAATGAATGGGTACTAAAATTTATAATGATATAGGATGTGTTGTTACGGTTAGGATCAGGGTAATTTCTGACAAACTCCTGGGTATTCATAACATGTGAAGTGTAAGGTTCTTGCCTTAGTAAGAAGGCTAGGTTAATCTTGGTGACTTGTGAAAGCCGAGCTCCTCATTTGCAAATGCAATGTTGAATATGCCTTAGGAATGATACTGCAACCTAAGGCAATCACATTGATGGGTTTAGCTTTTAGGCAATGCTAGTTTTCAATGTGATTACTGGCGGGGAAATGTTAATGCCCAAGTGTTTCGACGGTTAAATCCTTTCATATAACAGTAATGTGAAATGAATGTTATCAAGATGCATTTGTGGGAAGCATACCAGAGGTAGTAAACTGATGTTTATTGCAGTGTCATTGACATGAATACAATATGTTGGAACACGATGAAAAGTAATGTAAGGGAATGCAAGGTGTTATAGTGTAATGTTTCACTTCCACACCAATTTTCAAGGTAAGGTAATATTAATATGTTCAGCATTGTGGTGATGATTTCGCAGCTTATGAATTAAGTTTGGCGCTTAGGGGCATTGTGATTTTTATTAATGCTAGTCATTGTAACATAAAAAGGGCTATGGGTATGATTTCATGTTGTGCTATTATCATCCTTACTGTTAGCAGTAGCTTGCGATTGTATAAATTGAACCAAGCATATTAAGATTTCAGGATTTAATATTGGGAGATTGAGTCTAAATGGGATTACCTTACGTTCAAAATACTTGTTAATGCATGAAATTTAATTGGACCAATTGATCTATGATCGATGTCTCCGAGTCTCAATAGTGGTTGGTCGATTGAGTCCTCCTGACTTGCATCTCCCGTAGAGGTCAAGATTGTCCCTGATTTTGTAGTACATGGTGGTATCATATTGCGTAGTATGTTCGTGTCGGGCGAGATATAGACACCTCTTGTAGCTTAGTATTTATGTCTGTGTGTAAATATGGTGGAAGGAATCCAGTGCCGTATCAAGAGTCTCGGGCTATTTAAAGGCACAGTTCCACTCTTGCGACACACTTTGAGCCGTATCAGTAGTCTCGGGCTGTTTAAAGGCACAGTTCCACTACTGCGACTCTACTGTTGGATTCTTCCATTCTGTGACAGTACTGTACCTAACGCCTGGTGTCTTTTTCTGCTTACAGCTGCTAGTTGCATGGCATATGTCGAGGGGCGTCATTTCTTGTTGTCACTGTGATATGTCGGGTCGTCTTGATTGTGTTCGTCCTACTTGTGTCTTGTTGGTTCGAGTGGTGACATAGAGTCGAGGGGGTTGTTTCTTCTACACGCGCGCACACACTTTAACAACCAAAAAAAAAAAATTGCAATTGTTGACAGAGTAGTTGTCCTTAACTAGGAGGGTTGTTACACTTCCCTGTGCAAACTTCAAGCCCTGCCAAGAATACTTTGGTACATGATGTATGGGATGATACAATTGAGACACTTGTTAGGATGCTTGATTGTTTGAGTCAGATGGTTCGCATGTTGGTAGTGGCATATGATTGATACACTCCATTGATGATATCTTATGGAATATTGTATGGTATTGATGTACATTGTTGATGTACATGGGTGTTATACATGGTTAACACACAATATGGCACATGATGTACTTGGTTGATATTTTGTTCATGATTCTATATTAATTTTTGATATATCTTTTTCTTCATGGTGTATGGTATGGAATAAGTTTGATGCATGCACAGGTCTAAGGATCATCATAGAAAGAGTCATTGATCTATGTTCCGGTTGAGAAGTAGAATTTGCAACAGAAACATGCTGCAGTGGCAGCATATTGTTCATATTGCAGAGAAGATAGGGGGAGACATACCCATAGGGTGAGTGATTCTTCTTCCCATGATTCTAGGAAGAGATATTTATTAGATGAAAAGGTAAATACTTGGAAAAATATCCCTCTGCTTGTATAAAGATCACAAAGGCATGGTCCAGGGGGAGCGATGATCACAGGGGAAGCATGAGTAATATGTTTTCAACATTACATTAGAGTGATATCCCTTGTTCAGAAGGGGAGATATTACTCAGATAAATATCAAAGGATTCCAGGTAGGGGGAGCAGTCCCAAGAAGAGTTTAGGTAGGGGGAGAAGCACCAAGGAGAGAACTACCCTTTTCCATTGATGTCAAATGGGGAGAGATAGTCACATTGATGATATTGAGATGACTATTGATGTAGAGCAATGCCTTTTCTACATTTTTCCATCCATTATTTCTTTTGACATCAATGTTGGTATTGACATCAATGCCAAAGGGGGATATTG
Organism: Picea glauca; assembly: GCA_000966675.3. Classification (NCBI taxonomy): domain Eukaryota; kingdom Viridiplantae; phylum Streptophyta; class Pinopsida; order Pinales; family Pinaceae; genus Picea; species Picea glauca. Next base: position 217,652 of record JZKD02S1619430.1, read on the forward strand.
TTGGATCATGTTGTCATTCATGTCAAATGATTGATGTCAAAGGAATTTGATGAAGTATGCATTGTCATTTTTTTCAATGGATTGATCAATTTGTTTTCATATGATTCATATATGAATATGGATCGATGTGTTGTCATTGATGGTTTTATATTGATTGTTGGATCATGTGATCATGCATGGAATCAATGACAAAGGCACAATGTCATAATCATGTATTTTCTTGGGTTATTCCAATTGGATTGATGTAAAGATGACTCATTATTTTCTTTTCATGGTTGATAGTAAGTACAAATGGATGAACTCCAAATTGGTCCCCTTATGGTGAAATCCCTCAGGGGAAGATGCTTTGTGGTTGAATTATACTAGAAGTATGGTTAGAGAACCCATGATTAATTGTGGAATAATGAGATGAAGATCAATTAATTTTTCAGTAAAACTATCCTAGATGGATAGTTCTTGTCATGCCATTTCTAGTGCTATGTGGAACGCCACATAACTCCTCACGGTTTGAGATTTATGGCCTTACAAAGTTTGAGGACCCTGATATGTTGGATATAAGCCCAAAAAGGTCAAAGAATTCAAAGTGCTTACAAAGAAAAAATTATTTAAATAATAAAGTGAAGTGATAAATTCAAAGAGGATTATTTAAATAATAAAGTAAATAGAGAAACTTTCTAATTATGGAAAGTGGTTATAAGAGGGTTAACCCTAAAATGAGGAAAGTAGGTTAAGTGGAAAACTAGATATTGTATATATGGACAAGTGACCAATTGGAAAAAGTTGGAGATAGGTGACTATGTGGACAAAGTGGCTATGTGGAAAAAGTGGCCTAGTGAATGATTCCAAGGAAGCTACTTGGAGAGTATAAATAAGAGGCAAGGGTCCTTGTAAACACATCTCTTGAGCATATATTGAAGATATATTCTGAGAGAGAGATTGATTGGAGGATCTCATGGATACATCAAAGTTTCCATAAGTCTGGGATATTCAAGGAGAAGGTTTCAGAAGTTCAGAAAACCTAGTTTTTCAAGGAGCATGCAGGCTATAGTGAGTTGGAGCGCATACACATGTGGGCTACAGTGAGGCAGGATGCGTACACACATGGGATGAAGAAGTTTAGAGTGAGTAAAGTTGGAGGAAGTCATGGATACTTGAGTGTGAGATGGTTCCAGGTTCTTCAACCCTAAAGAAAGTTCCAGATTTCCATTCTATGGGCTCAGATCTTCCCTAGAATTTCAGATATGGTTACTTAGTTGTCTTGATGGATATTATTGCTTATTGTATGGTGAATGATTAAGGAATTCTTGGTATGGTTGTTGTGATGTTGGTTGATTGATAGAGTGAGAAACATTCTTATGGTTCAATACTGATATGGTTGAAACAATATTTTGGTAACTTATACATGATTGAATAACATTCGTATTGCATGGTTGAGAAGGATGAGTAAATTGTTGGAGAGCATAGATGTGTTGTGATTGTTTATGGTACAGATTGGATAGTGAAAGGAAGAAGTGGATGCGACTGAAGGCTGCAAAGGATCTGAGTTTTTCAATGAGAGAAAATCCATTTGATCAAAAGGCATACATAGGCTACAATATAGATTGGTTGCGTACATAAATGAGTTGTACTATTGGTAGGGCGCTTACATATGCATGCTGAACTATTAACATGTGGCATACCTGTTGACATATTGGTATCTGTTGAGGATTGAATCGTGTTCTCAGTTGTTGTTGAGTTGTGTAAGATGACTCTTGGATTACAGAGCTAGTGCTCCTCTGGAGTTGTAACTCTATTCAGTTGTTGTTGATAAACCCAAGGATTGTAGTCAATAATAAAAAGGAAATTGTACATACATATTGTGTTATTTTTGTTCTTTCTAGTGATGGCTTATAGATGATATATGTTGTTGTTATCTATTTTTGATATATGTTCACATACAACTGATTATAAATGACAGTAATGAGTGATGAGTAAATGGTGATTGCTAACTAAGGATTTTAAAGGAAGGTAAGCTGAAAAAACATCCCTACATTGATTCACCCCCCCTCTCAATGTGTTCAATATGTCCAACACCCATTACCCAATATTGGGATATATAGATAGTTTTTTTGAACTGGATGAAGTGAAGAAACAATTGCAATAGTTGCTAGAGTAGGGAGTAATTTGACTAAGAACCTCACCTTCTGGGTCACCTATTATCATAGTACCTAAGAAGTATGGGACTCCACGGATGTGTGTCGACTATAGATATTTGGAAAATATTACAGTCAAGAATCAGTTATTGGATTACTGAGAAAGGGGGTTGAATCAATAATAGAGCAATTTAATCCTTTTTAACTATAAAATTCAAGTGTTATACCAATGTATCATCATCATCCAATAGTTTCAGAGTAAATAAACAATGAACAAATGAGAAATCATACACATACAAAGTACACCAATGTTTTTACGTAGAAACCCAAAGCGGGAGAAAACCACAAAACAGTTCTTCTTATATGTATTTAAGAATTACATTTATTGGAAGAACTAACTTCCTTTGTTTTCTAGCTGCAATTGGAAGGAGGCTCCAACCCCCTAGTCTCTTAGGATAAAAACTAAGGGAAGCTCCAACTCCCCAATTCTATGGCTACAACCAGAAGGAGGATAGAAACCCCTATGTTCTCCAACTTATACAACCGAAAGGTGGCTACAACCACTTATCCTTGGCCCATCCAACTGCCCTATCGTAGAAGTAGAATGATGGAACCATTGTCACACTATCACTATGAGATATACTATTATAAACCTGTAGAAATCAACCTACACCAAACAACCTTTAAAAACCTATACCAAACAACCTATAATCAACCTGTACCATAAATAAGTGCATCAAATATGCACCAACCTGTACCATCAATGAGTGCATCAACCATGCACCAAATATCTACCAATCATGCATAATATACACATAAAATATGACCCACCAATATGTACCAACATCATCAACTATACACCTCATGTATGTACCAACTCATCAACTACTTGTCTCAACCATGTACCCAACATGTACCTCAATCAATATCCCTCATCAATTTCATCATCCAAATATGATTTGTAACTATGTAATATAAATTATGTATATGATCACATGCATGTAAACCTTAACTTTAACAACACGAGACTAGCATTTTCATCAAACTTTACTTTGGTCTCACATGACTTATTTTGGATTAGTCAACAACCCTAACATGAAATAATCATAACTATGTATTTGTAATGAATAAAGATACAAAAATAGTACACATTGTTCTTCAGTGTCTTTTATGCAATTCTTCTGGGTTTCACTACTTATAACCTCTCAGAAGAGGAGTTATAGAAAAAATGGCATACCTTGTTGAATTCTGGATTATTCTAGAGAGATAACTTCTAGAGAGTGCCCCACTTGAAATATTTGTTGTATAGATCTAACAATAATATACTTAATACTAAATACTCTACTCTAACCAATACATCTGGTATTACTAAATTTGGATATGTTATGAAAAATTTATGACATTTTTACTCGAGACACTTGTTTTAGACTAGTTTCAGGACTAGCCACAAACCCTATTTTCTATGGAGTGTAACTCCAAAAATAAAATTAACCACAAGATGATTTTTTTTTATCAAATCTACTTGGATATGTTTCCTCAATGGCCTACATAGTTTTTTGTCTGAATCATTCCAGAAAAAATGTTATTGAGAAAATGGTGAGATGACCTGTAAATAACATACCTTAGAAAGAATCATCAAAATAATTTGTCCTCCCTTGAATTTGGTCCTTATTTACTTCACCTTCCCTCTGAAATTCAATTTATATATCCTTTGTTTAACTCAGTCACTTATAGATATTCAATATGCTCAAGTGTAATTAAAATTAGATACCCTTTCTTCTTATTTATATTTTTATGTATCTTCCTCAAGGGGTTACCTTCTAACCATCTTAAACCACTTTCCTTATTTTAGGGATAACCCACTTCTAAACACTTGTCCACTTAGTAATTTCTCCATTAAATTTATTATTTAAATAATTTATTTTGTATCCACTTTGACTTATAGGACACTTATCACTTCACTTTATTATTTAAATAATTTCTTCTTTGCAACCACTTTGACTACTTTGACCTTTTGGGGCTTCTAGATGACTCATGAGGCTTCTTCAACTTCACATGGCCATATCTGACTAACTGTGAGGAGTTATGTGATGTTCCACATACGACCGGAAATGACATGACATTTACTATCCATCTAGAATAGTCTTACCTTCAAATATATTAAAACGCATACCATTATACATGAGGAAAACTTGTGTCCATTACCCAAACCTTTGAGCTACTAGAATTTGCTAGCATACTTTCTTCAAGGGTTGACATCAATGACAACCAACCCAAATTATCAATAATATCCCTCTTTTGAATTGATGGAAACACTCTAATGAAATAATGAAGTCATATCACTCAAGCTCCCTATGTGACCATCGCTCCCCTTGGAACCATGCCTCTTTTCTCTTTCTCCAAGCATTTACCTTTGCATATGATAAATCTGTCCCCCTTTGTCATCAATGGAAAAGGTATATTTCCATACAGGGATGCTACCCCTGACTAAACTCTTCCTAAATCTGATCTCCCAACTTGAATTGTCCTCTTTATGGTTCTTTCTCATGTAAATATAAGACATATAATATAAGCATTCAAAAACATTCATTTTGGAGTAGAAATTACTCTAAGTCTCTGGAAAAGATACTCAAAGGATTCCCTTGGAAGCGTTTTTGTAAAGATGTATTCCACTTGTTCTTTTGTTCCCACATATTCAACTCAGATGTTCTTCTCTGTAACCTGTTCTCGTAGAAAATGATACTCTATTGGAATGTGCTTCATCTTGGAGTGCATCACTGGGTTATTTGAGATACTGATGGCACTTTTATCATCATAATAGATTGGAATGGGATCATCATACTCAACCTGTATAATTGTCAAAGTTTGTTTTATCCATAGAATCTGAGTACAAAATCCTGCTACTGCAATATACTCTGCTTTGGCCATAGATAAAGATATTGATCATTGTTTCTTGCTTATCCAAGATACTAAACACTCACGCAAGTAGAAAGATGCTCAATGCAACCTACCTAATATTCATATGTTTTGGCAATAAGTGATAGATCCTTTCCTTTTGGATACCATAATACAAACTCTTATGTTCCTCTGAGATATCTGAAAATCCTCTTCATTGCTAATACATGTGATTCCTTTGGTGCTGCTTGAAATCATCCCACCTATCCAGGTGCCTGCATTACATATGGTCTGGATGTTGTCACATATATTAAGCTACCAATCATTTACATGTATTGTCTCTGGTATGTAGACTTTGAATCATCAACTTTTCTCAACTTGCAACCTGTTTTCATAGGAGTGGTAACTATTTTGCAATCTTCCATTCCAAACCTCTTTAGCATCTCTCTGATATACTTAGTTTGAGAAATAAAAATTGCTTGGTCGCTTTGACATATCTGAAGACCCATAAAGAAATATAGTTCTCCAATTAATGACATTTCAAATTCATTCTCCATATCCTTTGCAAATTTCTATCTTAACCTCTCATTGATACTTCCAAAAATAATATCATCAACATAAAATTCAATTAATAAAATACTATCTTGAGTTAACTTGATGTAGAGGTTGTTTTCGACACTTCCTTTTCTGAACCCCCCCTGTTGTAGATATGTATCCAGTCTAGATTACCATGCTCTAGGAGCCTGTTTGAGACCATAGAAGGCCTTCTTCAATTTACATACATAATTTGCGTTCTCTGAAAACTGAAATCCTTCTGGTTGTTCAATGTAGACTTCTTCTTCAAGTTCCCTATTCAGAAAAGTTGATTTCATGTCGCTCTGATACACTTTAATATTCTTGGAGAATACATAAGATAAAAGAAATCAGATTGCTTCCATTCTGGCAACTAGTGAAAATGTCTCTTCAAAGTCGATTCCTTCAACTTCTCTGTATCCTTTACATATAAATCTAGCTTTGTTCCTTGTAACATATCCATATTCACTCAATTTTTTTTTCAAAACCCACTTTGTGTCAATCACATTCTTAATATTTGGTCTTGGAACCAATTTCCAAGTGTCATTCTTCTCTATTTGATCCAATTCTTCATCCATGGCCTTATTCCAGAATCCATCCTTGCTGGCCTCTTCAAAATTGCTTTGTTCAATCATAGATAAGAGTGTTAGGTGCATTTATTTTGTTGAATGGATTCTTATTTTAGTCTCAACTTCTGCATTTTTTTTTCTGATAATCTGATTTGAATGATGATTCTTCTATACTCGTTTTCTAGGTGTATTTGGAGGCAATTGTTGAACTTGCTCTTCTACTTCTATTTGATCGTCTTTATATTCCCCTTCTACTTTTTCTTCATCTCTTTCTTCTTTTTCCTAAAGTTGTTCCGTTGATTCATTTTCTTCTTCCTTTAATTCTCATCCACTTGTTTCATCAATTGTTACGTTGATGCTTTTCACAACTTTGTTCAACCTCATATTGTAACACTTGTATGGTTTCCTTCTACTTGAGTAACCAACAAGTACTCATTTGTCCACACGAGAGTCAAACTTTCCCATTCTTCCATCTTCTCTTTTGATGTAGCATTTGCTTCCAAATACTCTGAAGTGATTCACATTTGTTGATCTTCCTTTCCATAGCTTGTAGGGATTTTTGGCATCGTTGTTTCTCAGCATTACTCTTTTTTGAATGTGAATTGTTCTATGCACTGCATGTGTCCAAAACAATTCTGTCAAATTTGAATCCATTAGCATTGTTCGATCCATTTCATGTACTTTCTTATTCTTTATTTCAACAACTCCATTATTTTGAGGTGTCCTAGCAACAGAGAATTTTTTTTTTATTCCATGCCTGCTGCAATAGTACATAAATTCCTTTGAAGTGAACTCTCCTCCATTATCAGATATCAAACATTTGATTTTTGAATCCATTTCATTTTCAACCATCTCCTTGTATACCTTGAAGTCTTCAAAAGATTATGACTTATTCCTAAGAAAGAAAATTGTATTCATTCTTGTATAATCATCAACTAATAACATAAATTATTTTTCACCTTTTAAACCCTTTGTTGTAGTTGGTCCAACTAGATCAGTATGCACAACTTCCAGTGGTTTTGTTGTTGAATATTCCTTTGATTTGAACCTGGTCTTGTTTTCTTTTCTTGTTGGCAATGATTTCATAAAGTGTTAGTTTGTTTCGTGATCTGGGACATTTCTCTAATTGCTTCACTTTTGCTAACTTTGACAAGGTTATCAAAGTGTATGTGGCTCATTATTCAGTGCCATAGCCAACTTTCATCTTTCTTTCTTAGACAACACTTTTCATTTCCAATTTCACTTAAAACATATATGTTTCTTGAAGTTCTTGTAGTTGTTTCAATCAATTTTCCTAAAACTTATTTTCTTATCTTGCACTTCTATGAATCAAAAATAATTTTATGACCTTGGTCACACATTTGAATTACACTTAGAAAATTATGTTTCATATCTTCTACTATTAGAACATTTTCTACCTTGGTATTCTTGTTTCTAATTCTGACTATTCCTTTTCCAATGATTTTAATTGAATCATCATTTTCGAAGGAGACTCATCCATCTATTTCCTTTATTAATGTAAGAAACATTTATTTATCACCTGTCATGTGTTTTGAACAACCACTATCAACATACCAACCATGTTTCTTTTAATTAACTTGTAGAAAGAATGTGCATTCTTCATTGCTATACTGATTCTTCTTTCTTATCCATGTTCTCTTCTAAGGTTCTTATCTGTGATTGTTGTAGTTATGTTGTGGTTCTCTAGGAGGGAATGTCATTCTAAAATTTTTGGCCATGTGTCCAAAGTTGTTGCACTTGTAGCATTCCACTTCAGTGCTCAATGATTCAAACCTATTGTAGTTTCTTCTCTGTGTTTCAATAGGCCTTCTTGGATAACCATTTTGTGTATGAATTTCAAAGTTTTTTATGTTCCTCCTATTAGCTCTGCAATTTACATCTTTATGTCCAAAATTATTGCATGCATAACATAAACCAAAAAATATAGTTTGATACCTAGGAGTTGAAGATCTTATGAAAGGAGTTGTTTTTATTAATCCTTCTTATTCCTGGGGCCTATTTGTTTCTGTTGTTCATCGATTCTAAAATATGAATATTCTCGGTGAAGGAGTGTCCCTGTAATCTTCTTTGTAGGTCTTCATATCCTCTTTGATTGTTTCTGCATAACTTTTTGGATATGTTTCTTGTTATATTGTTTTGGAGCTTGATCCCTTTTTCGTCTGATTGTATCCAAGTCCGGACTTGTCATGATGAGGATTTTGACTGCTAATAATTTCATCCAAGACTTTTGAGTTGTTCTGCATATTTTTATTTTGAGGATCCTTTCTCAATGTGACAATATCAACTTCCAAATTTCCAATGATCCTGTCTCTTTATTCTAGTTGTTCTTTGAGTGCTTATTCAATTATTTTTTCTTCTTCTATTTGAACCTTCAATTTCATGATCATTTGTTCTAGTTCATGATTGTCTTCTTTCTTGTCTAGTTCTTCTTGTAGCTTCTTGTTTTTCTTCTTTTCTCTTCTTATAACTTCTATGCCACTCAACAATTCGTCTCGGTAGTCAACTTCTACCTCTTCATATTCTTCTTCGGTGTTTTCTTTATCAGAGTGTTCTACTGCCATGAATATAACTCTTTCTGTCTTACTGTCACTTACTTCATCTTCATCTAATGAGGAGATGTCTTCTTTGGTGCATAAGTTTTTCTTGAAAGGTTTCCTTTTGGTTATTTTTCCTTTATATGTTTGTTTTCTATTTGAGTGATCTCCATCATTCCTCTTATTTTTCGTATGGGTACATTTTTTATCAAAATGACCAATACCATCACAATTAAAACAAATCAATGGAAGCTTACCTTTATATCTGTTGTTGGCTCCCTTGTTCAATATTCTGAGAAATTTTCCACTTCTTATTCATCATCTTCTGAGAAGTCATTGCTATTGCTATGTTCCTTTTGCTTTCCCTTTTGATTTGACCTTTTGGATTATTTGAAACCTTTTTCTTTTATATCTAGATTTTCCTATTTAGTTATCATTTTATATGCTATGAATATTCCATGTAGTTCGTCCATGCTTATTGAGTCTAGATCTGCTCTTTCTTCTAGTGATGATATCTTAGGATCAAATCTCATAGGAATAGATATTAGTACCTTTTGAACAATTAAATATTCTTCATTTTATTCTCCCTATCATATTATATCATTCACTCTTTCATTGACTCATAAAAAGTAAGATGTAATATTCTCATCTTACTTCATCTTTATTTGTTCGAATTGACCTCTATAACTTTGAAGTTTTATTGCTTTGACTTCTGAATCTCCTTCATAAATATTTTGAAGTTTGAAGTTTTATTGCTTTGACTTTTGAATCTCCTTCATAAATATTTTGAAGTTTGTCCCAAATATCTTTAGTGGATTTACAATGTAAAACTTTGGTATATATTGATTCACCAAGACCATTCAGAAGTGAATTTGTGGATTTGGAATTATTTTGACCGAGTTTCATTGCTTTTTCACTTGTTGGCGGAACTAATGGTTCTTTGTATCCATCTACTATTGATTTCCAAATTTCAAATCCTTGTGTATGTATATATGTTTTCATCCTTCTTCTCTAGAATGCATACTTTTGTCCATCAAACTGTGGTATTTCATTTTTATACATGTTGTTTCTCTCCATGATCTACCTTTCAGTGGTTAAAATGATTTCTGAAGGAACCTGCTCTAAAACCAATTGTTGGATTACTGAGAGGGGTGGTGAATCGATAATATAGCAATTTAATCATTTTTAGCCATAAAATACAAGTGTTATAAGAATGTATCATTCCAATAGTTTTAGTGTAAATAAACAATGAAAAAATGAGAAATCATACACATACATAGTACACCACTATTTTTACGTGGAAACCCAAAGCAGGAGAAAACCACATAATTTTTTTTCTTATATGTATTTAAGAATTACATTCATTGGAAGCACCAGTTTCCTTTGTTTTCCAGCTACAACTGGAAAGAGGCTCCAACCCCCTAGTTTCTCAGGCTACAACATGAGGGAAGCTCCAACTCCCCAATTCTCTGGATACAACTAGAATGAGGCTGCAAACCCCTATGTTCTTCGACTACAACCGAAAGGTGGCTAAAACCACCTGTCCTTGTCCCATCCAATCAACCTATCATAGAAGAAGAATGATGGAAACACTGTTACACTATCACTGTGATATATACTGTTGTAAACTTGTACCAATCAACCTGCACCAAACAACTTGTACCAAACAACATCTACCAAACAACCTGTAATCAACCCGTACCATAAACAAGTGCATCAACCATGCACCAAACTGTACCTCAACCTGTACCATCAACGAGTGTAGAAACCATGCACAAAATATGTACCAATAATGAATTAAATACAGATAAAATATAATCATCAATATGTACCAACATCATTAACTATACACCTCATGTATGTGCCAACTCATCAACTACTTGTCTCAACTATGTACCCATCATGTACCTCAAGAATAATCCCTCATAAATTTCATCATCCAAATATGATTTGTAACTATGTAATAGACATGGTGTATATGATAACATACTTACAAACCTTCCTTAACTTTAACAACAAGAGACTAGCATTTTCAACAAACTTTACTTTCGTCTCACATGACTAATTTTGGATTAGTCAACAACCCTAACTTGAAATAATCATAATTATGTACCTATAATGAATAAAGATCTGAAAATAGTATACAATGTTCTTTAATGTATTTTATGCAATCCATCCAGGTTTCATCACTTTGAACCTCTCAGAAAAGAATTTATAGCAAAAACGACATACTTTGTTGAATTTTGGCTTATTCTAGGGAGAGAAATTTTAGAGCATGCCTCGCATGGAATGTTTGTTGTATGGCTCTAAAAATGGTACAAATAATACTAAATAATGTAATATAACCAAGACATGTGGTCTTATTTAATTTGGATCTATTATGGAGATGTTATGACGTTTGTACCCGAAACACTTGTTTTAGACTAGTTTCGGGACTAGCCACAAACCCTATTGTCCACGGAGTGTAAGTCAAAAAATAAAATGGCCCACAATATTAAATTTTTATCACAGATACTTGGATATGCTTCCTCAATGGCCTCGATATTTTTCGTTCTAAATAATTCTAGAATTTTTTTTATTGTGAAAATGGTGAGACGACCTGTAAATAACATACCTTAGAAAGTATCATCAAAATAATTTATCCTCCCTTGAATTTCGGCCTTCTTGACTTCACCTTCCCTCTAAAATTATCCTTAGATATCATTTGGTTACCTTAGTCCCTTATAGATATTCGATATGCTCAGGTGCAATTAAAATGAGAGACCCTTGCCTCTTATTTATACTTTTATGTAGCTTCCTCAAGGGGTTACCTTCTAACCATATTAAACCACTTTCCTTATTTTAGGGATAATCCACTTCTAACCACTTGTCCACTTAGTAATTTCTCCCTTAAATTTATTATTTAAAAAAAAAATGTATCCACTTTCACTTATAGTACACTCATCCCTTCATTTTATTCTTTACATAATTTCTTCTTTGCAACCACTTTGACTACTTTGACCTTTTGGGGATTCTAGATGAGTCATGAGGCTTCTCCAACTTCACATGGCCATAACTCTCTAATCGTGAGGAGTTATGTGACATTCCAGATACCACCATAAATGGCATGACATCTAATATCTATCTAGAATATTGTTAGCTTCAAATATATTAAAACTCATACCATCATACATCATACAAACTTCGGTCCATTACCGTAACATTTGTGCTACCAGAATTCGTTACCAAACTTTCTTCAAGGGCTGACATCAATGACAACCAACCCAAATTATCAACATCAATATCATATTCTTGAGATTAATTTTTTTTTATACCAGTTGCAACATTCTAAATACTTCATCAAGTTGGATCTCAAATCAGGATAGAACCAGATATGTACGAAAGAACAAGACACCTAAGAGACTTCCTTGAAAACAAGGAAATGTTTGTATGAATGGATGGTCTTTCCATTTGGCTTATGTAATGAACCATCTATATTTATGAGACTAATGAATGATGTACTGAGATGATATTTATATTGATGTGTTATAATGTACTTGGATGATATATTGGTTTATAGCTCTACTTTGGAGGAAAACGTCTTGCATCTCATTGAGGTGTTAGAGTCTCTAAAAAAACACCAGTTTCTAACTAACCTCAATAAATGTGAATTTTCTTCACAATAATTGGTTTTCTTGTGATATGTTATTGGTGGAGGGGAGATTAAGATAGATTGTGCAAACATGGAGGTAACAATAAAGTGGCTAGTTCCCACTAGTGCCACTTAATTTAGGAGATTTGTTGGGTAATCACAATACCTATGAAAGTTAATAGAATATTTTTCAGTGGTAGTTGCACCACTCCACATCATAACATCTAGTGGTAAGAGATTGTAGTGGGGAAAGAATCAACATAATTATTTCTACAAGATAAAACAAAATATTAGTCTAGAAGCATTTCTTCCATTACCTAACTTGTAGAATCCCTTCGAAGTGGAGGTAGATGCCAGTGGGTATGATATGGGAATAGTTTTGATGCAAGGAGATAATATAGTATGCTATCATTCTAAGATGTTTCATTGGAGAGATTTGAAATACCCTACATATGGTAAGTAACTCTATATATTGGTTCAAGTTTTTAAGAAGTGAAATCATTTTCTAATGGGAAAGGAATCCATTATACACATTGAGCACCAACCACTATAGTATTTGAAGTTCTATATTAAGATAAAAAAAAAAAAAAAATACATTACAAGTGGATATGGTTTTTGCAATGATTTCATATGGTAATACATTATAATAATGAAAACACTATTAATTTTGTATACATGCCTTCAAGGCTACCCACATTGAAGATTGCATCTTTAGGACATCATGTGCTCATGGATAATTTTAACCATGATGTATACAAAGAGGAATACACATAATATGAGAAGTTTAAAGAGGTGTTTCAATAGATACATGGAAAAATCCATGTCAAATAAGGTGATGGTAAGGATAATGATCATATCCATAATGGGTTTCTCTACATGCTAGATAAGCTATGTGTCTGTAAAGGTGAAATATTTTAAATTATTAGAGAGGATCACACCTCCAAAGTTGCAAGAAATTTAGGTGTTGGGAAAGAAGTTCGTAACTTACAAAGGCTCAATGACATGTGCATTTTCATGGCTTGTAAAAATGACACCAAATGACAAGAAGAAACAAACATGTTCTTTGAATGAGTCTGGGTGCATGTTGGGATACTAAGGAACATGATATGAAATAGTCATAACATATTTCTTGGTACCTTTTGGGATACACTTTGGGAGAATATGGACACTAAGTTGAGGAGAGCTATATCATTTCATCCATAGATTGATGGAAAGACTTAAGTAGTTAACAAAAATTTAGTGCAAGTTTTGAGGGGTTATGACCAAAATCATTTGAATACCTTGGATGAAAATATAATCTATATTCAACGCTCTTATAATAGAGAAGTCCACACTTGTACTTGTAAGTTCCATTTTGAAAGTTGCTTTGGGTATTTTCCAACTTTTCCCTTGAATGTCGAATATGGAAAAAAAGGAGGATTAAGGGAAGACATTGCATGAGAAACAATGAAAGTAGATAAATTTGTTGAAAGGACTAGAAAAATCCATTTGCAAGTACATGAGATGATGAAGAATTCAGAGGAAAAGTATAAGGCTAGACATGATCAACATAGAACTTAGAATTCATTCAAAGTGGGAGACATAGCTTGGTTACAACTAAACAATGAAAGAATATAAGGTATTGGTAAGAATATAATGACTCTGCGGTGTGGCCCATTTTAGGTATTAGAGAAGGTGTGAGATAATTCCTATAGAATCAGTCTACCCACATACAAGTGCATTTACTCAGTAGTGAATGTAGAGAATGTGAAACTCTATGATCCTTTTATGTTGGATCTAGAGGAGGAAGATTTCCTACCTACCATAGATGAATTAACAACATATGATCAAGAAAAGCTAGCGAAAGAGACAATTTTGCAAAGGATGTCCAAAGATACAAGAGAAAGTACATGAAAAATTTTCTCAACTCATTTAGTAAATCCTTTTGAGTGAAAAAATCCTCCCTAAATGGGGAGGTATTCTCCAATATAGATCATTATATAATTTTCCGTTTATCTTATTGCGTATTCGATGTAAAAAATGGAGGAAATAACTTTCAAAGCACATTACTGTGGTAGGTTCCATTTTGGAAAATTGGGGTATAGAACCTTCGATATCCATTTTAAGGATTTACATGAAAATTTTAAGGGTTACAACATGTGAAAATTGTTCCCATGCCCTTGATGTTGATCTACACAATGATACCTTTCCAACAATGTGAAAATCACCTCAATCAAAGATCATATGTGAAACTTATGCCTCCCACAAGATGACCTACCTTGTTGACAAACATGATACAAGTGGATGACATGACAACCCCCATTACTCACACATGTGGGGATAACCAAATGCAGAATTTCAACAAGATTCTAGAAGTTCCAAGCCTTATGGATAATTGGGGGCTTAGGATGAAAAAACCATAACCCTATATGGTTATTACAATATGTTAAATACCAGGAGACTAGGAGGTGAAAGGATCCCATTCTTTAGCATTGTATTTGTTCCATAGTTAAAAAATCGTCTAGGACTGGTATGGTGAGAGCATATGAAAGGATGAAAATATTATGTAGAATACATACAAGCCATAGTGTCAAAGGAAACTCCATAGTGAGAGCCTCTTTTTGTGTATTTTCATTTCCATAACTAAAACAATTAGGCAATAGCATAGGCCTCACCTTCTAGCCAAGTTTTCTCCTTTATTAGGTTTCCTAGGATATATATTCTTTTCATTTGTGTGTGGATTGTGTTTTATTTTTCTCCTTTCTTTCATTTTTGTATTTCAGTAATTTTGTAAATTCAAGCAAAGGTAGTAATTGATTAACTCGTATCTAAAGAAAATTAGTTTCCATAGTCTAATATTTTAAAATATCATAATATCTATTGTGATGAGTTCTTCCAATGGAATATACCCAACATTTAATAGATCAATGATAGGGATCTATTTTTACTAGTAATTTTTGGATTGAATTATTTTCTTCCTCGGGTTATCAATTCACTCATAGCTCATCTTACCATCCTCAATATGATAGGAAAATTGATACTCTAAATAAATTTTGGATAGATACCTTTTTTTCCTTACATCTAATAAATATACATAATGGGTCAAGTGGTTACCATTGCAAGAATGGTGGTAGAACACTTACTTCCATCATTAAAAAAATGCCCATTTATAGTAGTTTGTGGGTATGATCCTCCATCAATCACATCACCTTTGAGAGGAAAAGTTAAGGTTCAAGTAATGGAGGATCACGTAGAGCACTAACAAGTGGTTCTTCGACCATTAAAGGAGATCTTGGGTATAACACAAAATAGAATGAAATAAAAAGTAGATCATCATTGTAGTGAAAGGAATTTGAAGTGGGGGATTAAGTATTTTTGAGGTACACACATATAAATAGATCCCTATCAAGCATCAAAATAAAGAAATTAAATTACACCGAAGTACAATGGTCCCTATAAGGTGTTGTATATTATTGGTAGTGTTGTAATCTTCTAGATTACACAACAACTCAAGAAGAGAACTACATTATATCAAGCACATCATGA
Organism: Picea glauca; assembly: GCA_000966675.3. Classification (NCBI taxonomy): domain Eukaryota; kingdom Viridiplantae; phylum Streptophyta; class Pinopsida; order Pinales; family Pinaceae; genus Picea; species Picea glauca. The sequence goes on from JZKD02S1619430.1 coordinate 233,532, forward strand.
ACACACATGTACTCAATAAGAGAGAGAGAGAGAGAGAGAGAGAGAGAGAGAGAGAGAGAGAGAGAGAGAGAGAGAGAGAGAGAGAGATTTGTGGGAAGTTGAACCAACCAAATCTTTATTACCTTTTTATGAGTATTTATACAATAGGAAAATGGTTGGAGCAGTTGTACCCACTCTAAATAATCACTCCTTAGGTTGCATTTGTCATTTAGTTACATTCACGTATTTTATTAGATGTCTTCATATATTATCTTATTCTAAGGTATAATATATGATGACTTATTACAAGGGCCTAAAATGCCTACCAACATATGCTCCACACCCAATTCCTTTCTTATCTCAAGCAAGTGTGAAATGGCATCACATGTCTCTACTGTTGTAGAATTATCCTTATTGTGCATTGACCATGCATATTGGTCTCCATAGGTAAATCAATTCCAACGAATTCCATATGTATAAGAAGATACATGTATACAAGGTCCACTGTGACTAGTTTCAAATGGGTTTCCATGACTACAGATCACATTTCCCAACTCTTATATATCCATGTTTTTAACATTCTCTTCAAGTTGGAGGGCACCCACTGCTACCTCAACCAAATACAACTTTACTACTCACAGAAACTGTCACAGTTTCCTCTATTGGAAAATTTGGTTGTTCATTGCCAAACATTGATTGCTCACATGATCCAATGACATACCGCTCCTAGGGATTCTTTGTATCAGATAGGGTTTGTGGCATCATCAAATCATGTCATTCCTCTACTTTCATTTTCACAACCTAGAGGATTGTTATGCAACTCTTATATTAGGGGGATCAATTAGTTCAAGTTTCATCATCTTGTCTTTTAAGATATTTATGTGTCTATATGTCATTTGATATTTCTTTCTTGTTCATGCCTTATTTTCTTGAATCAACTGTTGCAAAAATTTGGTGATCAATTGTCAAATATCAAATACCAACAATTCAAATCAATGCCAGTTTTTTTCTCAAGTCAAGTTCAAGGTCGAACACAACTAAAAATTCAACATCTAGAGTCCATGGTAGTTGAAACTCTCTATTCATCGAGCTCTTGATTTTCATTTTATGCACTATTCGAGTTGACCCTAATGGACCAAGAGTTATAGTGAGTCAATTTTCTTTACTAAAATCAACGAACATGCTTCTTAATTAGCACTAAGTTCAAGTGATTGGTATGTTCTTTTTATGATGTCCAAAAGATGTGGTATGTTATTGGTTCACTTTAGCTACACTTTTCAATCCATATCAAAACACTAAATTTACCTCATAAATATACATTCCAATTGACTAAGGGTTGTAAAAATTATCCATGCAATAATAGGTACCACCATGTACATTTATATTTCAACATCTCTACTCACATAAAGTAAAATATGAATTCCAATTGATTAAGGGTTCTAAAACTTTACCCATGCAATAATAAGTACCACAATATAAGTTTATATTTCATTATCTCTACTCACATAAAGTACACTAGTTGGCTTCTATGTTATAACTCTGTCAATTTGATGATTTCCCTCACATTGCTTTTACATACCATTTTACTCGTCCCTCTCCCAACTCTATCATAGGTTAGTCCTTCAATTCTTCTTATTCTATATTTGAAAGAGAATAATACTAATAGGGTTTGCATGCAAATGTATCTCTGTGAAAGTGGAAGGGACAAAGGATATATGTTTGACTTGGAATAATGACAACCATATTTTCACAATAAAACTCAAACCCAATCCTATGCTCATTCCTTCTCCTCCATCACACCATGCGACCACCAAGAATCAAACTGAAAACCAAATCCATTGGAAGCTTCAAAACACAAAAAAAAATTTATGACTATAATCGACCTTCACAATTTTTGACTATCCGGTTGGGGTATTCATCAGTTGATGAGGTCAACCAATGGACTGGTTGACTAGGTCACCTTCTAATGATTGGCATAAGATAATGTACAACTGTGTCACTTTATTACTAAAGATCATTAAGCCTGAAAAGTGAGAGCCTGGAAATCGAGAGCATTACAACACCTTCAATAGAAATCCATCTTCATACATACTCTTTGTATTTTGTGTATTTTGTGTAGCAATGTGCACAGTCAAGCAACAAAGCAAGTCAATGGTTGTCCTTTTTCGTCAACTCCACCAACGGATTCCACAATTCGACAACTCCATATCAAATGGATTCGTCACATCCAGTCGATAGCTTCACATCCTATGGTGGCTTCTGCATGTCTCGTCTAGTCTCGTCTGGTTGATTTTTCACATCTAGTTATGTCGAAAGGTGTACACCTATTGACAATGAGTACAATGATTTTTTAACCATAAATTTCAATGGTACTGTTATCAAATTGAAGATGCTAGCATATTTTTAGTCGTCCTTCCAAATCAATGTATGAGATCTTATATTCATAACTTTCTAGCATTTTTAAAAGCTTCCATTAACCTATTTACTTTTTAACATTTACTTAATATGATTAAAAAATTACTGTCTGACCATCTAATTACCACGTTCAAATGATTAACAAACTTAATTGAAATTACAAATTTACTGCACTATTAACTTTTTATCATTTTACAGTATTAGATTTACATTTGTGCCAAGTTTACTTATGGTAGCAGCATAATTACAATCAATTATTTCATAATCTTCAGTGGTTTAATATTCTTCATATTCTTTGTTTCATCTTACCATCCGTAACCCTTTCTACCTTCACCGACAACGAGTTAGCATCTATGCTAGTTAACTTGTATGTTTCAGAAAAACTCCTTTTTTTCCTCAATAAAAAATTCATCACGTAATCCATGGCACAAAAACGCATCGTCAAGTGTATGTCTAAAAAAAATTCATAATGTAATCCATGGAAAAACAACCAATTATCATGTGTAGTCAAAAACCATCTGTCTATTTGATCTTCCTCCATAAGTACCGGTCCACACAAGTCAAATTGCAAAGATTGTTTCATGGCCGAAGAAATGGGACACGGTTGAGCGATGCCTCCAATTACAGCATGAAGAATGCACTTGATGAGTTCATCCAGTTATCTCTTAGTTATGGGCAAGGACAGTTGAATGTCTTTCAGACTCTATTTCCATTACAATCCTCTCTCTATATACTTCATCATTTAAAATCACTGGTGAAAAAATTGATCTTCTTCCTGTTAAATATAATGTAAACTCAACAGGCTAACTGTACACTGTCAGCTATCATGGCCAGCTGTACTTTCTATTCTTGTTTTGCTTGAGCCTATTTAGCTCAGCTATTTCACTTTTCATAGGACTTACTTCTTCATATATTCTAATATACCGTTTTATGTTCTATTCTTTGTCTCTGCATTTCTTGTTGCATAATTTATCATGGTATCAAATCTTTAGCAGTAAGCCTCTTCACACAGGCTGGAGAAAAACACGATCCTCAAACAGTGTAGAGCTTACACGGATCTTAAGAGCATTCGACACAGACTTTTCACAAGGCTTGCAGAGTTATCCATCATACTCTCAAAATATCCTTGCATGAAGCTCACGCGAGGAAGAAAGCTATCATACGCTCAAAAGATTAGCATAATAAGCTCACGCGAGGTCGCAAAGAATACTATGCTTGAAAGTTTCAAGGAGAAGAAACATGAGAAGGAAGAAGAGACTGAGAAGGAATAAATAGTAAAGATTCTTGTTCAATTTTCAAAGAATCATCACAGATTCACACAGAAGAGTTGTAGGAGGTGAGAACTCTTAAAGAATTCAAATCATTTGTTCAAATTTGTGAAATATAGTTGCAGAAAGAAGAAGCATTTAAAGCATTTCGGAACTCACTGAAATCTGTCAAAGATTGCAGCAGAGAACAAAGAACTCGTGAAATTCTTCCAAACCTTTGAAAGAATCACAAATTTTTCTTCCGCAAGAAAAAATTCCTTCCAAAACAGCAAAGATCGCGTCAGAGGAGCAAATAATAGCCGACACAGCAGTAAGATCCGTCCTCCGAAAAGATCTGAGGCGGAAATCCAATTCAGAAGGGACGAGGAGAGCACAGAAAAGGTGAAATAATTTCAGCCGTTAGATCTTGCGCAGAGGACCGATAGCCATTGGATCTGCGAGAAAGTGCACAAGGTTTATTTCTCTAGAGTGCATAGGAGAAATTTCGACTTGTGAAGTCATGAAATCCTGAAATCATCTAGGCCATACATCAAGATACACATGGTGAGATCTCGACATTTCGCTGACTTGTAAGGTGTAAAGGTTAGAAGACTTCCGTGAGAATTCACGAATCATGAAATCACAAGTTATTTTGGACCATTGGATTGATATAGATCGTGAGCCATCGATCTGATCCAATCGCAAAATCGAGGATAGGGAGTTGGACGAGCGAAGGAGACTGCTCTCCAAAACCCCGATACGTGAAATGCCGACATCACAAATCGTGAAATCCCAGGAGGATTGTGAGTCGTCCATCTCAGAGGACAGGTGGCAGCAGATCCAGGTGCCATCATTTTGGCATTTTGGAGTTCGAGATATCGAAGGTCTTGTTGACGAAAGGTTGTGACACTCCATGGTGAAAGTCCTGAAGTCCCAAAAAGATCACAACCATCCATTTGCTTGGGACATGTGGTGGAGATCGAGGAAATCGTCGGTATTTTGGATACCAGGGTTTCAAGTAGATAGAGGATTTTGAGTTTCAAGTCGTGAAATCGTGAAACGACAAGGACCGTCCATCTTTCGAGGACGCGTGGCATCAATCCAGGATCTCAAGAAATTTTTCGAAAAAGCAATTTCTGTAAAATCGACAATTCGGACTTCGCGTTTTGGAAGCGCAGCCTGACGAGGAATCATGAGTCATGAAATCCTGATTTTTGAAATCCTGATAGGATCTGGACCATCAGATCATCAACAAATCTCGACCGTTGATTGTCCAACAGGCACATTTCGACATTTCGGCATTTGAAGTCCCGAAAGGAAAGGGCCATCGACATTTCGGTAAATCAGAGATCGGGGTATCAAGGAGTCAGAAGAGCTCGCTAACAGGGTTCGTGAAGTTGTGAAACCCAGAATCCCGAAATCCCAAAAGGATCTGGACTGTCAAATCACAGGAAGATCTGGACCGTTGAAATTGTCCAAAGGTGAAATTTCAGCATTTCGCATACCGGCAGTCCGAAGGACCTAGGATCATTGCAGGAAAACTGTCGAAGTCTCGAAATGTGAAATCACGAAAAGGTGTTTGAATAAGCACCAGGATACTTTGGATTTCGATGATTTGAGGGACAGAGAACCGGCAAAGGCATCGTTATTCTTCGATTCGCAAAAAGCCATCAACTCTTTAACCTTTAGGTGTGTGGTCACATTGTTCAGAGACAAAGGGCCAATCTAAGGTTGTTAAACTCTCTTCGACGTTTTGACAATCAAAAGTTGGAGAGTTCAAAGGTCTCTTCTAACGGAGTTCTGAAATCACTAGAAGAAAGCAACAGACCTAGTTTTACGCACGGGAGATAGGTAAATATGAATTTTTCTTTCTGTTTTGTTAAAAAACATGGCGACGTCTAGCAATTTAGGACCAACCCAGGGTTCGTTTCTTCTTAGAAAGAACTATAAGTTCTGGTCTCTTCGAATGAGATCCTTCTTGCAAGCACAAGAGTGCTAGGATCTAGTGGATCATGGATATGTGGAACCAGATCTAGCAGACTTGTCCACCATGACTAATCAACAACAAATTACTCAAGCAATGGAAAGAAACAGAGAAAATAAAGCTAAATTTTGGATTAAAAATTCTGTGGATGACTCGATTTTCTCAAAAATCACAGACATTGGTACTTCCAAACAGGCATGGGATATCCTTAAATCATCCTACCAAGGCAATGACAGGCTCAAAACAATTAAACTGCAGACCTTGAGAATGCAATTTGAGACTCTAAGGATGACGGAGTCCAAAAATGTGGATCAATTCATGACCAGAGTCATGGGAATCATGAACCAGATCAGATTGACTGATGAAACCATCAATGATCAACGAATTGTTGAGAAAATCCTCATAAGTTTACCAAAGAAATTCGAAATGGTTGTAACAACAATCCTTGAATCCAAGGATCTGTCATGTTTTTCAACAGATGAACTAATTGGTTCTCTGGTGACACATGAGACTAGACTGCATCTCACACATGAGTCAATCTCCAATGCTTTCAAAACTCAATTCTCCTTCAGCAGAGGGAGAAGCAGAGGAAGAATAAGAGATCACCAAGGAAGAGGGAGAAGTCATAGAAAGCCTCATTCCAGTAGAGGACATAGACAACAACAACCAAATCAACACTTCCAAGCACACAGACAACAAAATCAAAATCAAAGTTTTCAGCCTCAAAGAGGCTGAGGGAGAAAATCAAATGAGAAATCAAGCATACAATGCTATTACTACAATAATTATAGGCACTATGAATCTGAATGCAAGAAGAAGCAAGCAGATCAGCTCTCAGGCAGAGCAGATGTGTCAAATCAGATAGGAGAAACCTCAGGAGGTACGTTTCTCTCATGCCACAAGACTGAACAACAACCTGAATAGCTCTGGTTGCTGGACAGTGGATGCATCAATCACATGACAAGTAACAAAGATTTACTTTCATGCATTGATTCTTCACTATCATATGATATTACACTTGGAAATGATTACTTAGTCAAAGTTCAAGGAAAAAGAACTGTTCCTATTCTTACTAAACAGAATGTAAAGAAAGACATAAACAATGCCTATCATGTTGCATATCTGAAACATAATTTTCTAAGTGTAGGACAACTCATTGAACATGGATATAAGGTAATTTTTGAGGGAGCATCTTGCAAAATATATGACAAAAACCCCAACAGAAAATTGATTTCTGAAATCCATATGACTCCGAATAGGATGTTTCCTCCTACCCTCAGAACTGCAAATCTGAGTCAACCATATGCACAAAGTGCATGAACCCTGAATGAAACAATGGTTTGGCATGCAATATTTGGAAATCTACCATTTCAGAGTCTAAGTCTTCTTCAAAAGCACTCCATGGTCAAAGGTCTTCCTACCTCTAAAGAGCAAACTCCCCCATGTGAGTCTTGCATACTTGGAAAACATAAAAGAACTAGTTCTCCACAGTCTACCAATCAAGCCAAACAACATCTTGAACTTGTTCACACTAACCTATGTGGACCAATGAAAATAGATTCCATAGGTGGCAGCTTTTATTTTCTAACGTTTATTGATGATTTCAGTAAAAAGGTATAGATCTATTTTCTCAGACACAAGTCTGAAACTTTTGCAAAATTCAATGAATTCAAGCTAGAAGATGAAAAACAGAGTGGCAAATATATCAAAGCACTCAGGTCATATGGAGGAGGAGAATACAACTCCCAAGAATCTGTAAATTTCTGCAAGTCATAAGGCATTATCATGCAAACAAAAACTAGGTATACTCCACAACAGAATGGAGTGACTGAAAGAAAAAATCAGACAATAATGAATATGGCAAGAACACTTCTTAAAGATAAAAGTTTGTCAAATACTTTTTGGGCTGAAGTAGTAGCATGCTCAGTTTATCTCCTAAATAGATCTCCAACCACAAGTCTAAAGATGAAAGTTCCCCAAGAAGCATGGAGTGGGACAAAGCTCAATGTTGCGCATCTAAGGACATTCAGATGCATAGCATACGCTCACATACCTTCCGAATTAAGGAAGAAACTTGATGACAGAAGTGAGAAATGTATTTTCACTGGATATAGTGAAACATCTAAAGCTTATAGGATTTACAATCCAATCTCCAAGAAACTAATTCTCAACAGAGATGTAAAATTTCTGGAATGATTCAGAAAATCAGCAAATGGACAGTCAAAATCCATTGCTGCCAAGTTCTAAAAACGCAGAAAATTCAGGACAACAAGTACCTCAAACTATTCTTGCAAGATTGCAAGTACAAAGACAACCTGAAAATTCTCAGGATAACTCAACTTTCAGCAGAGAATCATTCTTTGAACCACACAATCAAAGAACTTGAAGTTTGAGAGAAATCCATCAGCAGTTGGATGACTTTGAACAACACAACCTTTTTGCTTTAATTTCATGTCAACCTACATCTCTTAAGGAAGCAACTAAGGAGCCACATTGGGTTCAAGCCATGAACTAAGAAATTGACTCCATTGAGAAGAACAAGACATGGGATGTTGTTGATTTTCCAAGTCGCAAGAAAAGTATTGGTGTCAAGTGGGTTTACAAAACTAAACTCAATGAAAAAGGGTAGATCGAAAAACACAAGGCAAGACTTGTTGCCAAAGGATTCTCACAAGAACCAGGTACTGATTATGGTGAAACGTTTTCTCCAATAGCAAGATTAGACACTGTAAGGACTCTATTGGCCATAGCAGCCCAACACAAATGACAAGTATACCAGATGGATGTTAAGTCAACATTCATGAATGGTTTCTTAGAAGAAGAAGTTTATGTCGATCAGCCACATGGATTTGAAGTCCAAGAGCAGCCAGCCAAAGTATATCGGTTGAAGAAAGCCTTGTATGGCTTAAAGCAAGCTCCAAGAGCTTGGTACAGTAGAATTGACACTTACCCGATCCAAAGTGGTTTCAGCAGAAGTCAAAATGAGCCAACTCTTTACACGAAAACAGATTAGCACGGTAAAATTTTGATTGTATGTTTATATGTTGATGACATGATCTATACGAGAAATCTTGAGTTAACAAATTTTAAACATGCCATGAAATCTGAGTTTGAGATGACAAATCTTGGCATAATGAAATATCTTTTAGGGATTGAGGTTCATCAATCGGCCAAAGGCATTTTTGTTTGTCAGCAAAAGTATGCAGCAGACATCCTCAAAAGATTCCGCATGGAAGAATGCAATACAACAGAAACCCCTATACACCTAGGCACAAAATTGAGCAAGAAAGATGAAGACCCTATAGTGAACCCTACTCTGTAGAAAATCTTAGGAGGCAGTTTGTTGTATCTTACAGCAACTAGGCCTGACATTACGTATGCAGCCAACCTTGTTTCCAAATTCATGGAATCCCCCAAAGATTCTCATTGGAAAATGGCAAAATGAATTCTGAGATATGTTGCAGGAACTCTCAATTTTGGCTTATGGTACACTAAATCTGATAGTAATCAGCTTTCTGGTTACACAGACAGTGATTTTGCAGGCAGCCTAGACGACAGGAAAAATACATCTGGACATGTTTTTCAACTGGGCACGAACCTGATCTCATGGGCATCAAAGAAGTAGCCAATTGTTTCAATATCTTCTGTAGAGGCAGAGTATGTCGTTGCTACCTCAGCTTCTTGTCAAGCTATGTGGCTGAGAAAAATATTGAAATATATGTCACATACAGAAAATGATCCAACTCCTATATTCTGTGATAATACTTCAGCAATTGCTTTATCTAAAAATCATGTGTTTCACAAGAAAATCAAATACATTGACACTCGTTTTCATTTTATATGCGAGCTAGTCAATAATGGTAATATTGCACTACAATTTTGTGGTTCTCGAGATCATCTTGCTGATATCTTTACAAAGCCACTAGGAAAATCGGTTTTTGATTTTCAGAGACAACACTTAGGTATAATCAATGCTGATATCTGTAACTGTTGATCTTAAAAGGGAGTGTTGAATATAATGTAACCTCAACAGGCTGAATGTACACTGCCAGCTGTCCTGGCTAGCTGTACTTTCTATTATTGTTTTGCTTGAGCCTATTTAGCTTAGCTATTTCCCTTTGCATAGGACTTACTTCTTCATATCTTATTCATATATTCTAATATATTGTTTTCTGTTCTATTCTTTCTCTTTGCATTTCTTTCTTCACAATTTATCACTTCCAATCGACAAAAACAACAGTATTCCACAGATCCACCCTTAAAAAATATACTTATAGCAAACTATTTTCTAATGTAATTTTATTTGTGGATTGATTACAATAAAGGGTCACCCTATATTCGGGTCATTTTCTATTGGACCATCCAACGACTCAGCAGTACAACCTAATTACGGTCACAACAATAAATAAATACTACCCACCATGTTGTCACGATAAAAAAATATATAATGAAAATTGTCTTACTAATTGAACAACCTTGGATTACCTTTTCTAGCATCAGGGAGACAAATAAATCCAAATTTTTAACATCATTACCATAAATTTCTTGCAGGGCGTTGATAGCCCACTTACTGCTCAAGTCGATTGGCTATTTTTGACATCGAAATTGCAACCCAATTACTATCTGACCAATATCCACATAGAACAACACTTGTATCAATAATGAGCAACATAATTTCTCAATAGTCGCGGTTCTTTAACAATACCTAGTTGAGTTTTCATAAAAATAAATTAATTGGAATCTCGAGGGAAGATCTTGGACATCATGGTGCATTCTCTCATCGGCCATCACTTCTTATCGACTTCTTTTCTCTCATCAAATCATTGGATTAACACCATGGATTCTCCCACGTGTGTGTGCTTTTCCTTTACAGAGATAACTTCTCCCATCGACATTCACGGATCATGAGCAATCATCAAGCATTGAGTGGAATCCACGAGCAGTCAACCACGAACATCAACAACAAAAACTCTTTGACAGAACATCAAACAYTAACTATAAACYGGTCAAAAACTCTTTCACGTAGCATCAACGTTCRTGAWTKTTTTTTCTGTAARTAYATTGCCTCATAATCTCTTTAGTCAAGCAACGTCCACTAACATTTCACCATCTCTTTCAAGTTTGAACCACCTCCATTAGTTGATGCTATCACCTAGACACAATGAAGGAGTCAACAACGCCACTCTTCTAATTTTCTAGATTATATGAGCATTCAAAAAGAGAACTGCATTATCACAAGCAAATCAAGAACACACATACTAAAAAGAGAGAATGTTAACCAAATGAATCTTTATTTTTTTTTATGAGTATTTATACAATATGAAAATGATTGTAGCTGATATACCTTTTCCAACTAATCATTCATTCGGTTGCATTTATCCTTTACTTGCATTTAGTTACGTTATTACATGTATTAATATATTATCTTATGCCAATTTATAATATATGATCACTTATTAGAAGGGTCTAAAAGGCCTCCCAACAAGTAGTATAGCTTACAAATTGGAGTTCTCTCCATCTTCACTTGTACATTCAATCTTCCATGTTTCTTTCTTTAAGAAGGTAATCGGTTACAAGATCCTGGTTGAGTTTATCTTTCTAGAGTTTGACGAATATGGAAAAATAATGTGAGAACATAAAATATTAATTGAAATAAGGATAAAGAAACTAATTAATTGAACTATTATCAACTACCTCATCATGTGGAAGGAACCTAGTAGAATATGTGACATGGGAAGATGAGTTATTGATGCAAAATCATCCACAACTAATCAAGCATTGACAAAAATGCTAATTTGAATGGCCAAGGCATGGTAAGCCTTAATTCATGGCACATTAAGTTGCTATTGTTATAGTGTTTTTGTCATCATTGGTTGTCTAGACCTTTTAATTGTAATTGCGCCCTTTATCTCCCATATATACCAAGAAGAACTAGTTTTAAGAATTGTCTCATATTGTGCATTTGACATGTTCGAAAGGATATTTCCCTTCAAGAGGCTCCTTATTGATCCACTCTTTATCTTTCCCAAGGCATAGAATTGCTTGTTTCTTATATTTTTTTTTATTTGGGATGTTTGGTCCATAATAAATCCAGACTTCTTCTTTGGTCTTGCTATAATCTTCCATTTTTTTTTAACAGAAATTGTTGGGATTTAATATATTGAAAAAGAATAAAATTTTCAAGAGGATAAATATGGCACAGTAGTGGAATCTATAATCTTCTCCTGAAAAACTAACTATCTGTTGAATACTAAAGATGCTGGTAAAAACAGTCCAAAAGGAACAGTTATTTTTCCATGTGAAAATGGCTACAAAAATGTGCAAAATTAACAAAAAAATTCCAATTCATTGAAAAACCTAACTAGTGATTTTGGAAAAATGTTGGATCCTCCTAAGGGTCTATTGGATGAGTCGCTCAATTCGCCTCTGGATGATGAATTCCTTCAGCTGGGTTCAACCATATTGCAACTAGCGCTGGCGCAGGAGGAACCAAGGGGTGTTCATTTATTGCAGTCGAATGGAAGGTTGAAGGGAGCCTTGACCCAAATGAGTCATTGGGATTCACAGGTTGCTCAGGATGATTTAAAGCATTTTCCAATTCTTATGAAACTGCTCCAATTTTGCTTGTATTTATATTGATTCCTCGAAGTGCAATTGCAAGTTCTTGATTGTGCCGAAGTTCTTGTTGGTGCAGTTGAGCCTGCAAATTAGTCAATTCATCTTGCAATCCCTGGTTTTCATGTTGAAATTCTCTTAGCCTAGAGTCTGTTCCCTCTTCCACGCATCTGACATCCACACGCAATGAGAGGAATTTCTCCCTCAGTTCCTCCGAGACGCACGTGGGGCAAGAGAATGGACCTCTGGATCTTTGCCACATGTTTGTGGGATGGAACATAATTGGGATGGTCTAAAAATTGTTGTTGAAGTGAAAAATGCATATGAGAAAAGAAGGGTAAGAAAGAAAACTGTAATCCAAGTGGAGCTCCCTATTCGTTGTAGTGGCCCTGAGAGAAAGCAGAGTAATCCATAATTTTGAGGGAGGAAGTAATGATGTACACTTGATGGAAGAGGGAACCAGAACTACCCACGAGATGACTAGAGTTCGCATAGGGATGAG
>JZKD02S1619430.1:246500-259813 GCA_000966675.3 Picea glauca
GGGGGAAGGGAGGATGAGGAAGGGTTTGTCGGGGGGTAGGCGAGAAGAGGGAGAGGGTAGATCTAAGTTAGATTTAAAAAATACTAGGACCAATATTGTGGAGGGGAGATGACAAAATTGATGGATGTTAAGGGAGCCAGGCATGTGAGGAAATTTTCTTAATAAAGAGTTGGCCTTGTTCTAAGGATTTTGTTGATTTGGCTAAGCGATCAACTTATGTATTCTGAGAACGTAGGATGTAAAAGTAATGGATTGTGAGAAATATATGTTTCAAAGAATTAATTCATGTGTGAATACCATTATAGGGATAAGTGGCAGAGGTTGAAAGTCGAAGGAGTTCCCTTATAACTATTTCAGAGTCTCCTATCACCGTGAGGGATTAGATGCTTCTTGAGTGTGCAATTTGGAGACCCATGTACACTTCTAGAGTTTCTTCTCTATTATTAGTATTTTTTTCCAAACCCGGGAAAAATATGTAATCTTTTGTCCATCAGAATCAAAGATGACTCCCCCAAAACTTGCCACCCCTGGATTACCTGCTGTAGCTCCATCAAAGAATAACAGTGAAGTGTTTTGTTGTCTTTTCCATTGAGGAAATTCATTGTTGTTGAGACAGAGTTTCTAGTCTTGTCTTTTGATTTCTCATTGTGGGGTAAAAGAGAGGGGTGTGGAAAAGGATCCCATAATGTATTTGATCCAATCTTCTTCACTCTATTCCAAAGTTCCTTCCATGTCATATTTGATTTTTTTGGTTGTGAAGAATTCAGAGACTAAACCACATACTTTAGTAAAAATGCTATGTAAAGGGGGAAGATTTTCACAAAAAATGGCTTTATTACGAGCAAGCCAGATTTCCCAACAGACAAATTTGGGGACTTGTCTCCAAAGGGGAGTGAATTGTTTCCTGTTTTTGAAGCTGCCAACATATCTTTGTTTACAAGAGATGAAAAGGTCATTCCAGTTCTCAGGATGGGGGGGGAGGGGCAAGAGAGAGGGAGGTAAATGAGATTCCATAATTGGGAAGAGAATGGGCACTCTGGGAAGAGATTGGAAATGGAATCGGATGCTGAAAGGAAAAAGGGTCAGCGTGAGGGCCCTTATATTCCATGTTTTATAAGGTTTTCTGCTGTTAGAATTTTTCCATGAACTAAAAACAAACAAAAAATGTTTACTTTAGGTAGCGCGGGACTGAACCAAATTTATTTCCAAATACTGGAGCTTGTGGGTCCCTGGATTTCAGATAGTAAGAACGTATAGCCGACTTTGACAGAAAAAAAAATTGCACCCCAGCCATGGGAGTCAGATAAGGAAATATGGGAGGGAGCGCATGTGGAAAGGTTGTTGAAGAAGGTTGAGAGTAAAGGACTAAGGTGTTAAGGGGCATTTGTCAGTTTCCAATTTGTCTAGTCCCCATAAGAATTCCATTGGAAAAAATCCTTGAGAAGGAAGAGGCCCTTTGATTAACACCAATCTTTTAGAGGGTGGAGAGAAACTAGACTATTCAGGGGTTCAAGATTCAAGATATGATCATTCCAAACGTTTATATGTGCTCTATTTCCCGGGGCCCATGAGATATTTGATTTGATAAGAGGGGAGGGATTTTTTAAGAGTCACAAAATCGAAGAACCAGGAAGAGGGGTTGTGGGGCCATCAAGACAATGCAACCTTGAGGAGTTGAAATATTTGGCTAATAGAGTTGGTTTCCACAAGTTTGTATTTCTAGTGATTAGAAGCCAAGCAAGTTTTTTTCCTGAAGAAGTGTTCATTAGGATTGTATCCTGATAGAAATTCCACTGTTGTTGAGGGGTTGAAAGACTTGTTTCCAATTAAGAAGGTGGAATTTTTTGGTGTTTAATTTCCCTCCATCCCAAACGAAACTTTGAAGTACCCTAGAAATTTTTTCTAGAGTGCATTTTGGGGATAAAAGAATAGAATACTGAAAAATAAAGAGTGATGAAAGTACCAATTAGAGAAGTATTGATTTCCCAGTAGGATTCAACAAACGAACTTCCCAGCTTTGTATTCTTGCAAGAAATTTGCCAATTACTTCTTGCCAAGCCATAGAACCACAAGAGTTTAGGAAGATTGTCATTCCCAAATATTTTAAGTGGTTCCAGGTCGTGATGATGGGAAAGCCAAAAATTATGGCAACTTGATATTTGATGTGGCCTGGGACATTCCACTCATAGATCCTACATTTGGCTAAATTCAATTTTCATCTAGAGGTCGTGAGGAAGGAGCCAAGGATTTTCTGAAAGAGGATAATAGAGTGAATAGTTGTTTCCCCCAAGAGCAGTGTATCATCTGCAAATTGAGAGTGATTTATCTCCTTGATCCCTCTCACTATAAGTAACCCCAGAAGTCTACCCTTTCTTCCTACGACTGAGAGGGTCTTTTAGATGAATGTAAAGAAAGGGGGAGAGGGGGTATCCTTGAAGGATTCCTCTGCTGTCCTTGAAAAATTGTGATGGTCACCCATATATTAGGGGGCATATTCAGGGAGAGTCGATGCAAGCTCTGATCCAACTGATGAAGTTTTTGGAAAAAACCATAAGATCTAAGGACTGAGAACATGAAAGAATGCTTGACATGATCTAAAGTATTCACCATATCAACTTTGACTACCATTCCTATGGATTTACATTTTTTTTTGGAGTGTATGGCCTCTTGTACAAGCACAGTATTGTCTGTAATATGTTTTTCCTTTAAAAATCCACCCTGATTTTCTAAGATTAGCTTTGGGAGAAAGGGATTTAGATGATTTGCAATGATCTTAGTAAGGATTTTATAAGAGGGGTTGAGAAGGGATATGGGGAAGAAACTGGAGAAATTGTACGGGTTGGATTCTTTGGGTATAAGCTTTAGGAAGGTGGAGTTTGTAGCTCCTTTGATTTTATGCTTATGGAGGGTGTAGTTCAACATTTTCTTCAAATATTGTTCGATGAGGTCCCAAAAGTATTAGTAAAATCTAGTTGAAAATCGGTCAGGTCCAGGAGCTTTGTCAGGTTCCATGTCCCAAACTGCTTTGGCTATTTCTTCTTCTTTTATCTCCCTGATTATTTTATTATTTCATGAGAAGAGACTATGCTTGGAATATTGCATATCATTTCTAGAGCGTCTACATTTGTTCCTTCACTTCTTGGTTGCTGATATAAGTTGTTGAAGTGGTGGAAATCCTCTTCTTTAACTTGATCAAAATTGTGGTGTTGTTGACCAGTGTTTGAAATAATGGAGGTAACTGTGTTTTTTTTCCTCCGAGTTTGAGCTTGTTTGTAAAAGTAGGAAGTGTTTGAGTCTCCCACTTTTATCCATAGACTTATGGATTTCATCTTCCAAAATTATTCCTCTTTATGTAGGGAGTGATGGAGTTGTTGGTGTGTTTCTTTTTCTTGATTCATAAGTGATTCTATGATTTTCTCTTCTTGTAACCAGAGTTAAACTTTCATGAGTTTCTCTATCTTTTCTTGACTTTCTTGTTGCAGTAGGATAAAGGATGTTTTCACCCAATATTTGAGCACTAATTTGACTTCTTTATGCTTATTTTCCCAGATATAATTTGGGGACCCAAATAAGAGGGAGCACCACACATTTTGAATAATAGGAGGGATGGCAAGGTTTTTGATCCAGAGAGGGTTGAAATGGAAAAGAAGGGGGAAAAAGTTTTAGGGATTTATGAAGTTTAGAGAGATTGTATTTTGATCAGAAACAATGGACAAGAGGATATGGGAGGATATGTATTGAGGGGGGAAGAAGGAAATTGTTGCTGATGAGGTAGCGATCTAGATGAGATGCTATGTGACAAAGGCAAGATTGCCTATTGTTCCACGTATACTTTTCTTTAGATGGTTTGATGTCCTGCTGATCTCACTTTGTGATTAAATCAATTATATTTTTTGAGAAAGGATCTTTGATTTTACATCCCTTTTTTTTCCCCCTGTATTGAGGTGAGTGTTGAAATATGCACCTATTATGCAAGAGGAGAGATCGATGGTATTTTTGAGCGCGAAAAGGGAGTTCCTGCAAGCCATTTTGTCCTTGTAGGGGTTTGGCATATAAACATTGACTACTAAGATCTTGTTATTGTTATCCTTATTTTTAAGAACAATTAGAAGCCAAATTTTAGTTTCTAGAGTTACCTCGAGAGTCCAAATTTGACCATCCCAAAGAGTTTCTATGCCACTAGAGGATCCTTGAGATATTATAGCTACTCCAACTATGATTTTGAAGACTTTTTTTGTTGTTTCTAGAATAGTTGACGCCTCCATTTTGGTCTCCTCAGGGAGGATTACTAAGGGGTTGGCCATACTTTTGAGATATATTAGAGCTTCAACTTTAAATTTGTTTCCAAAGCCTCTACAGTTCCAGGAGAGAAGATTCATTGACGGGGGGCGGAGGAAGCCCGACTGTTGTGAGTTGGTAAGTCCGATCCTTTAGTGCCTCCTTTTTGTGTTGAAGTGTACATCGAATTTTCTATAGATTGTTTCTTTCCTTGCATCTTTTATTTTGAAGTTGTTTCTTCTCTGACTTCCTTATTTGATCTTT
The DNA here is from genome assembly GCA_000966675.3 of Picea glauca. Taxonomy (NCBI): domain Eukaryota; kingdom Viridiplantae; phylum Streptophyta; class Pinopsida; order Pinales; family Pinaceae; genus Picea; species Picea glauca. The sequence goes on from JZKD02S1619430.1 coordinate 251,043, forward strand.
GACCCAAATTTCTAGGATTTTCTAGTTGTATTTCTCCTTCCTCCACCTCTTGATTGTGTTGTGCTTTTGACAGGGATTCTTCATTTACTTGTTTCTCCAGTTCTTGTTTGTATTCCTTGGAGGGCTCATTTTTTTCTGAATATTATACCATTTTTTCTATAGATGGGGAAGATAAGGATATAGGAGTCAACATAGGCACCAAAGGGGTGTTTTTCTTTGAAGAGCATTCTCCAAGCAATTCAAAGGATTTTTTGTTGGGAAAGAGGAGGATGCTAAAGGGGTTGGGAATGATTTTTTTTGGGGGGGGATTTGGGGAGAGGGTTTTGAGAAAAGGGTCGTGGGTTGGGGGTAGATCCTATCGAGCTGGGACTAGAGCCTGATTCATTGTTGTTATTGGTTTTCTTCCTAACCTGCTGCCAACCTTACCCATGTTGTGCTGCATCAACTTCTTGAGCTTGTTTGTTACTGGGGATTTGTTTTTCAAAATGACCATATTCATCGAAGGACTTTCATTTGAATGGGAGATACTCATAATATAGCTTATAAATATTGGTCCAATCATTTAACTTTAACTAGATTTCCTCTGAGAGCCCTTTTTATAGATCTACTTCTACAAATATCCTAGCATAGGTGATGCAGGAGCATCACTAGAGTATCAAGCGAGCCAGTACATCGAGTAGAAAGGACAGCTGGATAGCGCCTACGAATTTTGAAATGATTTGGAATTTGTTGCGCCACTCTTTAATGAAGGCATTCATAAAGAAGCACACTTGTATTGTAAAGGGGACCTTGAGCCTTTAAGCTCTCGTCCTTAGTAGATAGGAAGGCATTTAATAGATTTAATGTTGTTAGATAGGAATTTAATTGTAGATTTGATAGTTGTAGAATTCGAGAGGGAAAACAGATATAGACACCCTCCTTTGTATCATTGTATTATTCAGTAGTATTCAGGAGCAAGGAGAAAAGAGCAAGCAGAGAACTTGTGAAGAACGCCCATGTACAGATTGAATTAATAGAAGAAAGCCTTTGATTCAATTTCATGACTGGCGTTGTTTCTTTGTGTGTGTTGTTTATGGGCTCATGAATGTTTGTTTTATTTGTATGCATTTGCTTTGAATATGCTATGCATGTGATTTCAGGGTTCTTAACTGAAGTCTGAGAGAGAAGAGAATGAGTTTCAATTGTTTCTCTGTTTGATCCGGGAGATTATTGCATAGAGTGCAGTCAAATTCATCTGCATAGAGTGCGTTGATGAGGCTAGACAGTTAAACTCTTATTCTCGTTCACCCAGAAGTTGATTTGGGTTTGATAGAGTCGTGTAGGAGAAGTGCAGGCTAAATTTGAAGTCTCAGTAGCTAGTCTGAGCACAGGAAGACAGGGATTACTGTGGCTGCAAGTGCACAGGATCTGAAGGACTCAACACTTTGAGAGCTGTTGGAGGTCGAACGCGAGAAGCATGGAAAAAGGCTCTAAAGGGAGTTAGAGTTGACAATCTCAGGAGGGATAGTTCCTTCGTGATTCCTGGGAAAAGGACCCGTGAGAAGGTTCGAACAGGGATGGAGCTTCATAGCAGAGGAATATCCAAGGAGGAGAATAGACGGCCAGGGTTCGTAGAGGAGAATTGTGAAATCCCGCTGACCATCAGATCTTGGAGAGCTGCGAGGGGTTTAACCCTTAGATGCAAGAGAACCAAGAGCCATCGGGATTCGACATATCGGGTTTTTCGGAGGCAAATGATTCATAGTTGTTGAAATCGCGGTTAGTGATTTCCCGATCTAATCGGAGTCATTGATTGCTAAGGGACAGGTGGCACAAGATCCCAGGAAGTCGGGATTCGGCATTCGGGGTTCCCAGTGCTAATGAATTTCGACTGGGGAAATCACGATCACGCGCTTCCTGATAGCACGGAGGGCGGAGGTGACGTGGCAAGGAAAGAGCACACATGCATATCGGAGTTCAGGGTTCGAGGATTTGTGGTGCATGTGAACTACGGCATCACATATGCCGATTTCCCAATAGGGAAAACCCCGACAAGAACGGAAGTGTTAACTCTTTGACCCATCGGGTTTCGGGGTTTTAGGTAACGCAAGAACCTCGTACACAAGTTTCGCGATAAAGTGAAACCAGATTCCCCGACAAAGCAAAGGGGAGATCGCAGAAGGAGATTTTTGTGGGTAGTGAGAACTTTCATAAGGGAGTTGAAGAGCTAATTCAGCTCTTTGGGCCAGTGGAGAAGAAGGTCTTGGTAGAAGCGGGATGTGTGGGTGGCACGTGCTGCGTCAAGTGGTATCAGAGAAAGGTTATCTCTTTGTTTTCTATAACAGGGGAGAAGAGAAAATTTCACCATGTCGCTGAGAAGAGGTAGACAATCACCCAATCCAGAGAGGGAAAGGGAATTGTCTAGGGAAAGAGAAATGTCCAGAGAAAGAAGTATCCATGGACAAAATGTAGAAATAGAGAGGGAAATACTAAATCTTCGTGCCGGAATGGAAGATATGGAAGCAACACAGAGACACACAGCCAATACTGGAGATCTAAGTGACTTTGAAGGCAAAGCGGAAGCTGTACCACAAGAAGAGGTCACAGCAGAGGAGGCATCAACTGCGCGATTGATAAAATCTATCACCAGGATGAGTTCCAAGACCAAAATGGATATTCCAGCTTATGAAGGAAGCCTGGATGCAGAAGAGCTATTGGATTGGATCAGGGCTCTTGAAACCTACTTCGACTATGAAGATATCGAAGAGGACAAGAAGGTAAGGCATGCCATTACCAATCTGAAGGGACATGCAACATTATGGTGGGACAAGCTTCAGGCAGACAGATGTTCCAAAGGAAAACAAAAGATCAAATGTTGGGATCAGATGATTGCTAAGATGAAATAAAAGTTCATCCCAAGATATTACTAGATCACACTGTTCAGGAGAATGTAGAACCTGAGACAGAAGTTGATGATGGTGAAGGAGTACACCGAGGAGTTTTACATACTCAATATCAGAGAAGGTCATCGGGAGAGAGATGATGAGAAGGTGGCGAGATATCTGAATGGCCTGAGGTATGACATTTAGGATGAGTTAAGCATGGCGATTATCAGGACAGTTGAGGATGCTTACCAGATGGCTCTGAAATCTGAAGAGAAGCTGAACCGAAAGCAAGGTCAGTGAGGGCGAGGCAGAAGTCAACCCAGAGGCAAGGCAGTTTCCCAAGAAAAAAAACAGAAGCCCAAAGAGGAATGGAAGAAACCTTAGGGTAAGATTGAAAGAGGGGGAACCTCACAGCAAAGACAGCAATATGCTGAGTTGAAGAGACAGCATACAGAGCAGGGTGGCGGATATGCTAACGCGAAAACTTTTCCTCGTACCAGAGGTAGGGGAAGAGGTAGAGGAGGAATCATCACATGTTTTACATGTGGGAAGGATGGACATAAAGCCGTTGATTGTCCAGACAGGAAAATGGATAGAGGAGAAGCTCACATCACTGAGGTGTAGAGGCGTGATGTTGAGGATGAAGATAGAGGAAGTGGGAAATCCCTGACGGTGCACAAAGTCCTTTTGACACCTGAGAAGGAGGTGGAGGATATAGCTCAGAGAACCAGACTATTCAGGACCACATGCCAGACCAAGGGCTGGAAATGCAAGGTCATAGTGGACAGCGGAAGCACCGACAATCTCGTTTCGACCGAGATGGTGGAGAAACTGGAGCTGGAGATGACTGATCACCCAAGTCCATACAAAGTATCATGGCTACAAAAGGGACATCAGGTGAGTGTCACTAAACAATGTTTAGTTGATTTTAAAATGGGTGAATATAAGGATAAAGTCCTATGTGATGTCATTCCCATGGATGTCTGTCATGTATTGCTGGGTAGACCATGACAGTATGATCGGAATGTGTTTCATGACAGAAGGATGAACACATACACCTTAGAGAAGGATGGGAGAACAAACAGGTTACTTCCGATAAAGGATAAAGAGGTGAAACCTGAAGTAAGCAGTACCATACTTCTCATGAGTGGGAAGGAGCTTCTCACAGAGATGGAGAAGAGAGAAGATCCACAATTCTTTTTGGTCAGGAAACCGAGAATTGTTCGGACTAGCACAATAGTGGACGACTTGCCAGAAGAGATTCAAGAACTGTTGGGAGAGTTCGCTGACATCATCGTGGATGAACTACCTCATTCATTGCCACCGATGAGAAGTGTGAGTCACCATATTGACCTCATACCTGGAGCAAGTTTGCCGAATAAGGCCGTATACAGATTGACGCCTCAAGAGAATGAGGAAGTCAAAAGGCAGGTACAGGATCTGCTGGACAAAGGAATAGTCAGAGAGAGTCTGAGTCCGTGTGTTGTTCCAACAGTATTAAGTCTGAAGAAGGATGGAGGCTGGAGGATGTGTACAGACTCCAGAGCGATAAACAAAATCACTATCAGGTACAGATTTCCACTGCCGAGAATGGATGATCTGATGGATTGCCTAAGTGGGGCAAATTATTTTTTGAAAATTGATCTGAAGAGCGGATATCATCAGATTTGCATGAGAGAAGGTGATGAGTGGAAGACAACATTCAAAAAAAACGAAGGTCTGTATGAATGGCTGGTCATGCTGTTTGGCTTGACAAACGCGCCGAGCACATTCATGAGACTGATGAATGAAGTCCTGAAGAAATTCATCGAGAAATTTGTAGTCGTATATCTGGATGATATATTGATCTACAGTAAGACAAAGGCTGAACATTTGAAGCATTTGGCCATTGTAATGAGAATGCTACAACAGGAGAAGTTGTTGGTCAACATGAAGAAGTGTTCCTTCATGAAGACATAACTCATTTATTTGGGTTTTGTTATTTCAGCGAATGAGTTGAAGATGGATCCTAAAAAGGTGGAAGTGATCAAGAATTGGCCATCACCGAGAAATGTTTTCGAGGTGAGAAGTTTCCATGGTTTGGCTAGTTTCTAGAGAAAGTTCATCAGGAATTCCAGTGGAATTAGCGCAGCAATGATGGACACAGTAAAGAAGTGGCATAAGACCTTTCACTGGATAGCCGAGGTTGAGAAGAGCTTCAGTCTGTTGAAGCAGAAGATAACCGAGCAACCAATCCTGGTGTTGCCTGACTTTCAGAAGACATTTCAGGTGAAATGTGATGCCAGTGGGTATGCCATCAGAGTGGTATTGAGTCAGGAGGACATACCAGTTGCATATTTCAGTGAGAAGTTGGATGATGCAAAGCTGAAATACTCCACATATGATAAAGAGTTTTATGCAAGCATACAGGCATTGAATAAGTGGAGGCATTACTTGATACCCAAGGAATTTGTATTGTACAGCGATAATCATGCATTGCAGTTTGTGAGTCAACAGGAGAAGTTGAACCAGAAGCATGCAAAATGGGTAGAATACATGCAGAACTTCACGTTTGTAATTAAAAACATTTCAGGACCTGCTAACAAAGTGGCTGATGCTTTGAGAGGAAATGTTTATTGCTGCAGGAGTTCAGAGTCAATACATTGGGTTTTGAAAATCTAAAAGACATGTATGCAGGGGATGCAGATTTCAGGAAAGATTATGAAGCAGCTGAGAACCCAGTTCTCAGGGATCGGAGCCCATGGATAGATTACATGATCCAGGATGGATTGTTTTTCAGAGGCAACCAGCTGTGCAATCCAAATCTCTCCATGAGGGAGAATATGCTGAAAGAGAAGCATAGTGGGGGATTAGCAGGTCACTTTGGACATGAAAAAACATTCGTGAAGCTGAGCGAATCGTATTTTTGGCCGGGCATGCGAGAATATGTCAAAAAGTTTATTGACAGGTGTTGAATATGTCAACACTTGAAGGGCCATAGGCAGAATGCAGGTTTCTATCATCCGTTTTCCGTATCGGAGAGACCATGGGAGGAAATTAGCATGGATTTTGTGTTAGGATTGCCCAGGACGCAGAGAGGGGTTGATTCCATCTTTGTGGTGGTAGACAGGTTTTCGAAGATGGCACATTTTGTACCGTGTCAGAAGACCAGCGATGCGACCCACATCATAAACTCGTTTTTCAAAGAAATTGTTAGGCTTCATGGATTGCCGAGAAGCATAGTCTCAGACAGGGATACAAAGTTCATAGGTCATTTTTGGAGGACGCTATGGAAGAAGCTAGGGACTAATTTGGCTTTTAGTTCAGCTTACCATCCACAGACGGATGGACAAATAGAGGTGGTCAATAGGAGCTTGGGGGACTTGTTGAGAAGCCTGGTAATGGAACACCACAGCAGTGGGGACCAGATATTACCACAGGCAGAATTTGCGTGCAATGATTCTGTGAATCGGAGTACAGGAAAAAGTCTATTCCAGATTTTATATGGGACCCAGCCAAGGGGATTTTTTGAACTCAGAGAGTCAAAACAGGCTGCGACTAGCAGTGATAGTGCTGAAGAGTTCGCAGAAGCGATGAGAGAACTTCACACGAAAGTGAAGTAGCGACTACAGAAGTCAAATCAGGAGTACAAGCACAGAGCCGATCAGCGGAAGAGACAACTTCGGTTTGAAGTTGGGGATATGGTTCTGGCACACTTGAGGAAAGAAAGTATCCCAAGGGGAACATATAATAAGCTAAAGATGAAGAAAATTGGACCTTGCAGAGTCCTGAAGAAATTTGGGGAGAACGCCTATGAGATTGAGTTTTCGGATGGCATCGAGATATCTCCGATATTTAATATTTCAGATTTATACCCATACAGGGCTGGAGAAATAGGGGCTGGAACTAAGGAACCAGTGATCCAGTGGCAAAAGCAATTACCAGTAGCAGAGAATCCGCAGATGGAGTGCATACTGGGCAAGCGAGTGGGAAGGAAGACCAGGCGGAAGCAGTATTTTGAGTACCTGGTCAAATGGAAAAATCACCCAGTGGAAGATGCCAGCTGGGAGATAGAAGAAGTGATTCAGAAGCATGGATAGACCGTGCAGGAGCTCATGGACAGGAGCCCATGAAATTTTTTGAGCCGAGGAGTATGATGCAGGAGCATCGCTAGAGTATCAAGCGAGCCAACACATCGAGCAGAAAGGACAGTTGGACAATGCCTACGAATTTTGAAATGCTTTGGAATTTGTTGCACCACTCTTTAATGAAGGCATTCATAAAGAAGCGCACTTGTATTGTAAAGGGGACCTTGAGCCTTTAAGCTCTCATCCTTAGTAGATAGGAAGGCATTTAATAGATTTAATGCTGTTAGATAGGAATTTAATTGTAGATTTGATAGTTGTAGAATTCGAGAGGGAAAATAGATATAGACACCCTCCTTTGTATGATTGTATGATTCAGTAGTATTCAGGAGCAAGGAGAAAAGAGCAAGTAGAGAACTTTTAAAGAACGCCCATGTACAGATTGAATTAATAGAAGAAAGCCTTTGATTCAATTTCATGACTGGTGTTGTTTCTCTGTGTGTGTTGTTTATGGGCTCATGAATGTTTGTTTTCTTTGTATGCATTTTCTTTGAATATGATGTGCATGTGATTTCAAGGTTCTTAACTGAAGTCTGAGAGAGAAGAGAATGAGTTTCAATTGTTTCTTTGTTTGATCCGGGAGATTATTGCATAGAGTGCAGTCGAATTCATCTGCATAGAGTGCATTGATGAGGCTAGACAGTTAAACTCTTATTCTCGTTCACCCAGAAGTTGATTTGGGTTTGATAGAGTCGTGTAGGAGAAGTGCAGGCTGAATTTGAAGTCTCAGTAGCTAGTCTGAGCACAGGAAGACAGGGATTACTGTGGCTGCAAGTGTACAGGATCTGAAGGACTCAACACTTTGAGAGCTGTTGGAGGTCGAACGCGAGAAGCGTGGAAAAAGGCTCTAAAGGGAGTTAGAGTTGACAAGCTCAGGAGGGATAGTTCCTTCGTGATTCCTGGGAAAAGGACCCATGAGAAGGTTTGAACAGGGATGGAGCTTCATAGCAGAGGAATCTCCAAGGAGGAGAATAGATGGCCAGGGTTCGCAGAGGAGAATTGTGAAATCCCGCTGACCATCAGATCTTGGAGAGCTGCGAGGGGTTTAACCCTTAGACGCAGGAGAACCAAGAGCCATCGGGATTCGACATATTGGGTTTTCCGGATGCAATCAATTCATAGTTGTTGAAATCACGATTAGCGATTTCCCAATCTAATCGGAGCCGTTGATTGCTAAGGGATAGGTGGCACAAGATCCCGGGAAGTCGGGATTCGGCATTCGGGGTTCCCAGTGCTAAGGAATTTCGACTGGGGAAATCGTGATCACGCGCTTCCCGATAGAAAGGAGGGAAGAGGTGATGTGGCAAGGAAAGAGCGAACGTGCATATCGGAGTTTGGGGTTTGGGGATTTGCAGTGCATGTGAACTATGACATCGCATATGTCGATTTCCCGATAGGGAAAACCTCGACAAGAACGGAAGTGTTGACTCTTTGACCCATCGGTTTTCGGGGTTTTGGGTAACACAAGAACCTATGATCCAGGTGGATATCGGGGGCCACCCACCTTTTCCAAATGGCTCAAAATAGTTTTCTGGCCATTTTGGCAATTTACTATTTTTAGCAGGTTTTCACTTCCGGGGCCATTTTGAGGGCCTAAAAGAAGTTTTTTCGAGATCAAGGTTCTCAATGATAGCCGAAGTCATGATTGAGCCCCCAAAATGAATATCGTCAGTGATACCTTTCCAACGAGATATCACACGCCTAAAACGGAGATCGTATGCAAAAGTTACGACCCCGGGAAGTTGATGCACCAACTTACCCAAACGGGGCCCACATGACTTTT